>JARHVA010002168.1:852500-882500 GCA_037957365.1 Torreya grandis | reverse complement strand
CCTATGGTTATCCATATTATACACATATATGCATTCCATTTCTTTCATAGTTCATTGATCATATGTTTATCCCAAAGCATAAGCTTGAGTAAATCCACATGTGACAACCCTGCTTTATCAAGCACATCTATCTTTACCTTAGATAAAGTTAAACTTTAGATAGTCTACATCATCTGAACATCATGGAAATCCCTCATATGATCATCAACCTATAAACATTTCAACCAAAATCTAACATCAATGAAACAAAAACTAATACTAATAAACAATAAAAGAATTCAAAAACTAGTCATCAATGCTAATCACTATATCTAGGGCCTATAAGACACTAGCATTGCCCAAAGGATAGTAGTGCTAGATAGTACTTCCACACTCTAAATAGTAACATAAGAAGTGGAACACAAGCACCTAGTATAGGATAATAGTGCCACCTTTTACAAAGTTGGCCAAAAATAGCCTTTCCCTAGCAAAATCAATAATACAATTAACAAAAATGATAAAAATATAAAAATTTAGGGTCTCATACTAGGTTCACCTCCTCCTCATCTTGAATAAGTACCTCAACCTCCTCATAGAACAAAAACTTAGCATCTCATCTCCTCAGCATGTTTTTCTCTCTCATATTCAAACTTATTCTCCTTAAATGATGCAAATGAATTAATAATGATTCAAAATGAACTATTTAAGTCATCAATTACTCAATGCCACCCTATTAAGCTAACCCATGCATGCTAATTTCTCCAATTAATATAGCTATCTTATTATTTACATATCTCAAGAACTATAAATCTAATTCATGAATCATTTCTAACACATGGGACTTGATACCGTTATACCCTACCCAATATTGGTAAAACCAATCCTCTCATTATTTGAAAACAAATAAAATGACAAAAACAAGTACATCATATTACCTATACAATAGACCATGTACCTATACAACTACACACTAAATCAAACTCTAACATAATAAATACATTACTCAAACCTAATACAATATAATATTACCAATTAAACACTGGCATAATCAATCCTTACCACTTTTGGTCACATATCCTCCATCTCTCTCACTAAAAGGAGGGAAAATATGCATGGATTGCTTCAAACACATAGAGTTACACTTACATTTTAGACACATGGGTATTTAGAGTCACCATTTATTTAGGTTATATGAAAATACAAGTTTACACAGGTTTACATAGGCATTCAATTGCATAGATTATTCATAGATATAGACATACAAGTCTATGCAGGTTTACACAGGCATTCAATCACAAAACTTATTCATAAATATAGACATGTAATTCTACGTATGTTTACACAAGAAGTTAGTTACATAGATTATTCAAATATATAGACATATAGGTCTACATAATTTTACATAGGCATTTAGTTGTAAAGTTTATTTAGAGATATAGACATACAAATCTACACAAGTTTACATAGGCATTCAGTTACATAGTTTATTCACATATACAGACATACAGGTCTACATAAGTTTACATAGGCATTCAATTACACAACTTATTCAAAGATATATACATATAGGTCTATGCAATTTTACATAGGCATTCAATTTTATAACTTATTCAGAGATACAAACATACAGGTCTATACAATTTTATGTAAGCATTCCATTACACAGGTTATACAAACATACAAGCCCACATAAGTTTACACATATATCCAGAGTTACATATTTTTAGAGATACAGATGCATAGGTTTACATAGGCATAAAAGTTATATATTTTAGATATACAGATACAAATCTATATATATATATATATATATATATTCATATATACACTCCATATAGATATATAGATTTTACATAAGTATACCAGTTCATTTGGATATTCAGATACATGGCTATATCACTCAAATATCAAGATTAGGAGGCATGATGCATAGCACATGTTCTTGGTTCCCACTTTTAGATTCACTAGTATCATCACTAGTATTATCACCATATTTTCACTAGTATGGATCATAAGGTCATCTATAGTAGTTGATACATATCAACACACTAGACTCAATTTACATTAATCAGATTCATAGTGGGGGCAAGTGAGCCTTTTTTCTCTACACCTTTAGGTTATAGTACTTAGATTTAGAGTGGGGGTAATCGAGCCTTGTTTACCCACACATTCAACTTATAATACCCATATTTATAATGGGGGAAAGTGAGCCTTATTTTTTCATACATTTAATTTAAACTACTTATATTTAGAGTGGGGGAAAGTGATCCTTATTTCTCCATTGATTTATCTTACACACTTAGTTTCATTACAAGGGGCATTTATATAATATGCTTCCTTTCATATATCTCACTCTAGTTCCATCTAATTCTCTATCCAAGAAGTGGGAAAAATCCATATTATATTCACACAATTATAGGTATGCATTTCTATTTTCTTTTACTCTAGTACTTTCATTTCATTACATTACTAGAATAAAAAGGGGGTAAATGTAAACACCATAATTTTGCCAAGCAACCATATATACTATGTATTTTGTTTCTCTTTCACATAAAGGGTCTTAGATATGGTTATAGTCCTTATTTTCATGGTCACCATGAGTCTTTTAATATTTTTATGCCTTTTTATCACTATTTTGACACCCTTAACAGTCATTGGTCACCATTTCCTAGTCCCAAGATCCCCTATCCTATCATCCTTGATTTTTAATTTGTTATAAGCCTTTGGACATTAGTGATATTTTTTGGATATTAGTGCCACATGATACTACTATCTACTTTTGCCTTTAGTGTCTTATGGGTCCTTTCACCTGTGTTTGAGTCCTAACCCCTTTGTGACCCTTATATTATGTTTTTTATATCTTTTTCATGACATGTCATCTATCAAAAAATAGCCTCACAAGGAATTTTACATATAGTACTTACTATCTTGGAATTTATCACATAAAATAAATCAATATTATAACTCAAATACTTTGCATAATACTCAACATTGACATGCTTGATTAAAGAAGGGCCTAGTAAAAACTCATCCTAGTATATCATGCAAGTTGATGGTGCACATTCCTTAAGGGAGAACTACATGTGATTTTAGACCCCTATCATTAGGGTTAAATTAGGTAGCACTCAAGACAATAGGGGTTCTACTATGTATAATTCTAACATCTCATAACCCAATTTTTTCATTCCTTTTACATTTGATTATTTAATTTTTGCATGTGTGTAGGAATTCATTTGGGTTTTAAAGAATAATTAGCTAAAATAGTGACATAAACAAACCCATGCATGATATTGAATCACCTATAGGACCCTCAAGAAATCCCATAGGTTCTCTAAAAGTTGTATATTGTCACTTCAAGAGGGAAACTTGCACCAGGTTTGTAGGTTAGTACCACATGGTTCTACTATCCTAAGGGTTAACTACTATCCTAAGCTAGATCTCAAAAAATAGTCTAAAAATGAAATATTCCTCTTTTTCTACTTAGTCATCTCTAGTATTCATATCTACGAGAAACTCTATACATATCCCAATAAGTCCATCTTCTCTCTATATTTAATATTTTTAGAAAGATACATAGAATCAATTAATTCCAATTTTATTCTATAAATACTATAGACCCAACTATTTAACTAAACTTAGTATTTACATAGTAAACCCTAAATGGTCAAATCACCAACTATAACTCAACATAGTAATGTGTACCTACCAAATTAGGTTTAAATGAAGGAAAAGGTGTTATAGTAAATAAGAAAATTACTTTTTAATTCCAAATTTTATTACACAAGTTCATTTTGATAATTAAAGAAGTAAAAATAATAGTTTAGTTCATTTTTTTTTAAAAGTTTTGAATCTAATGGAGAAAATACAATTTAGCAAGATCCCATTTTAAAATAATACAAAAATAGAGTTACCATATTAGATACAATTTTAGTCCTTCACCATGGGAAGTAATGTGAAAAAATAATGATGTAATTCCATGGTATAAAATGTACTATTCTTCTTTATCCAAAGATAATTAATAATCTATCTCATCTTATCTTAGACTGTATATTTATTATAAATTAATACATCTTAATGAAGCTAATTTTTCTATTATAATTCAACATATATGGTCCTTATATAAAATCCATAATTAGTCTCAATGGCTCCTTAGTCATGAATATTCTCCTAATGAGTTATCTGACTATAGAATTCATTCATATAACTATAGTAAGGCATATAATTTCTAGTCATTTATTGAATAGATAAAGCATGGTTATATCAGGTATATGAATTAAATAAGGCCCATAGTCCTTATTAACTACTAGTGAATAGTTTAATAATGTCATCAATAATTTTTGAATGATACAACTATGTTATCATCCACTATTAAATATTATAATAAATTGATATGTCAAATGTTTATTAGTTTAGTGAGTGATTAGTTCCTAGATAGCCATGATTATGTAACTATTATTAGTTATAATAAGTTTTAAGGAGGTAAAAACATCATCAAGACATTTTCCTAGAAACACATGCCAGTGTTTCACCACACATCTCCCCATTGAGAGTGATTCTTCCCTTCACGAAGGGTCAAATATAGATATCATAGTAGTGTGTTGTACAATCACTATCACATGTAGTAGTCATATAGACCATAAAATGTATCCTATCTAATATGGCATCACACACATGCATGTGAAATATAAGTTACAATGGATAGACAATATATGCAAATATAACATTACTTTGGCCAAAGTTTTTATTATATTTTTTTAGAATTTTGATGAGTAAAAATACATATACACATGTATTCTTTGTTAAATACATCATCCTACATGTTAACTGATAATGATTACTTTATACAAAGGCCTCCTAACTTTTTTTACTCTCTATCCTATAATGTGGAGGATGACTCATGAACTGATCTTATAAAATAAAGTAACTATATATAGGAATACATACCAAATAGTTTAAATAACCCTAGAATAATTTATGAAGGTATTCAATAACGGATCTAAGAGCGTTATAAATTCAATATTAAAAGTGAAACTACCACCAAATATTTTGTTACATAATTCCAAACACATGCCATATAGATTTTATGTTCAGATTTACTAAAATCATATACTAAGGCACTATAAGCTACCCTAATTATGCCTTATTATAATACCTATCCATAGTAATCATAATTATGCATCAAGTAATGATTGAAACATAATTTAATGTGTATAAATACCTATCAAAATTAAATAAGAGAAATGATTTCTAGAGGCTAATGCAATATGCTTTAGGAAACTAGTATGCAAGTTATAAAACATAATCCTATCATGAGCATGTTTATCAAAGATAAGTTATATCTATTCAGGGTTAATACTACTTGTGCTTTTGAAAGGAACTTCTCCTAGATAAAATTATCTTACAAAAATGGAACAAAGGTCATTTTCCATAAGAATAGGGCAAAGCAAAGTGACCCACATGGTATCATTAGTTCATCACTCACAATTTAGTCCTAAAGTTGTTTTAGTTTCTATTTCATCAAGTTATATCTTCAAAACATATTTTCTCAACACTATGTATCACAGTCTCATAAATGAGCACATTAGACTGAGTGTCAAAACTAGAGATTTGATACCACATGTTAAACCCCCTCTAGATTCTATCTTAAAACATGTAATTTTTTTAAGATAATTTAATTGAAATGTTTACAAATAAATCCCAACATTGGGTTACAATTCACACACTATACGCAACTGAATTTATTATGTTGAATATAAAAGAGAGGTAAAATTAAATGTTAAATAATCCACTAATTAAGCATGATAGAACACATAATTAATTCCTCTTAGGAAGAGCACATAGTGCACAAACTATAAACTAATGTTGTAGATATAACATGCCAATAATTATATATTACTTTAATGAACAAGATCTAAAATACATTAGTTTATCCATAACAAAATATCATAGCCACTATTTAGCTTAATAATTAACAAATGAATAAATAACTGACAATATATGTCATTGTGTACATAATATCAGTTCAATAAAGCTTTATACAATAACTCACTATTTTATGAAATATCCATGAGTAATAAGCATAATTATTTAGATGAATCTATAGAGAGGTAGAGAATCATCTAGGAACTTTTCCCCCAACCATAGATCAATGGTCCCCTACACACCTCCTCATTGGGAGTGGCCCTTCCCTTTATATAGGAGCAGATAAAGGTGATAAAAACATCGATAACTCATCTACAATAGTGTAAATACTATCACTTTCACATGAACCATTCACACAAACCATGGAAAACATCCTTTATATAATATGAATTCACACATACATGCAAGCTAGATAGTACAATGAATAGATAATGTATATAGCAATAACATTATTATTTCCAAAGATTTTAGTATAGTTTAAACTTTAAATGAAGACAAGTCTTGTTAACTAGAACCATACTCTACTAAATGCATAAAATTTTATACTACATGCTAATTGATTATAAATTATGTGTTATAAATGGCCTCCTACCAATTACTCATCATCCCTTAGCATGAGGAACAAATGAATTACAGTAGAAAAATTATAGCTAATCCATATAAGTTTTATATAACCATAAAATAGTAGAATAGTTTCTAATTTCATGAATTACCATAATTGGTTATAATAACATTATTAATTTATGATGATAACTATGTTATCATGAATTTTGAATAAGATATAAATCATGTAGCTAAACATGACTTCTCATATAACCATACCCCATACACATATGTAATAATTCTTAATAATTATTGAAGTTTAGCTCACTTGGTTTGGAAAATTAGATCCATACATAACAAGCATTATTCACTCTTCATGAGTCATCAAATAAATTAAACCTTTCCTTATTTCATTTCTAGTATATAAACATAACCCCATAGTGATCATGGAATGATATCAATTTCACACCATACTATATAAATTCATCATTTAGTGTGATTATGCCATACCAAATCTATTTAAATATTCATAGATCAAGTTCTTCGTTTATTTTTGTCACATGTCCATAACCCATTAAATTATTAATTATCTAATTATTTTATAACTTAAGCTTTATCTAAAGTAGTGAAATACCATTATAATGGATAATTAGGACTATATGTGGCTATTATCCCCCTACATGTAGATTTATGGACCAATACTCAAAAGGAAAGAAAGACTATATTAATACACCATCATCTTGGTTTAAGCAAACACATGTGTGCTTATACTCCCACATTATTTTAAAGAACTAAAATTAAACAAGCAAGGATTTAAACATCATGTTCCCATATAGCTCAAATCATAATAATCACCCATGAAACTATGTTTCCAAAATAGTTCAAAATATTAAAATCTTCTAGGAAACCCATGTTTTCAAAACTAGTTCCAAACATAATATTTATCCAAGAAAACTATGTTCTCAAGAGTGGTTTTGATACATGATAATCTATGAAAATCAATTTCCAAATAATAAATGATCTACAAAAACCATAAACTAGAAACATTCAAATCATGAATATTATTGATTCAAGAGTGGTTTCAATGAGTAATACCTAAACCTTAAATACCACACCATGGAGTGGTAAAAAAGGTGTTTTTCAGAAGAAAAAAAAACACAAAGTGGTTTAAAAAATTTAGAAAAAAGCCTTAAATACTAATATACAATGTGGTTTAAAACAACTACTTGCTAAGTAAAAACATGACTATTGTAATGGTTTGTTTTTAGCTATACACTAGTGTATCTACGAGTGAAAAGTGGTCTTATTCCTTAATCAAAGAGCATAAATAAACTTATTCACTTAAAATTGGTTTTGGTAAGTAATTATACGTGTTTTTATGTGGTTTTTGGCCTCCTACAAGTATGGTCAATTACTTATTTACTTTTTTAAAACTTATAAGTTAATCTACAACCGTGTAATAAGGTTTGAAAAGGCCAAATGTAACCCTGTAGGTGGTTTTTTTTAATATTTTGTGTTAAACATGATTTTTTGAACTAGGGAGCTGACCCTATGTAATAAATAATATATAAGGCCTCAAAAATATTAGATAATCATATTAGTATGGTACTAGGTAAATAAGTTATAAGATAGAATAAAGTCATCAAAAAGTTAACACAAAAATAACAAAAGAATAACTAAGATACTTGGCCATCCTTAGCCTCATTCCATCTATTGGTCATTCTCTCCAACTCCATATCAAGCCTATGGTAAACTTGGGACTCTTCAAACTCCTTTTTACAATCATTGCAAGTAGTTTTCTCACCTCTTTGATTCACTTCATTCAATAAAAGACTAAAAATAAATATGGTGGCTAGGTCATGCTTCATGGAATCTTGAATAATGTCAACAAGAGTTTTAATATTAGTATTTAGATGCCTATTTCCCTGAGATAGGTTTTTTACATGCTCCTTCATGGTCACGTGTTCTATCATGAACCACCTTAAGATGGATTTTTACAAATCTAATTCTTCTTCAACCTTTGAAATCCTATTTTAACTCTTTAGATTCTCAACAACCATATCAAACTCCTCATTATAGTTTCTATTAATTGGGATAGAGTTATCTATTGTTTGGGATCTTTCCCCCAAACCAACCAAATATTTACGTGTCCCTTATTTTTTATCTTATACAACCATTGATGTCATGATAATCTGGAGTAATTGAAAGCCCTCCACATCCATGTCTTATTTCCTGAGGTATTTGTTTGACAATCCATAAAGTGACTACCATCCATTTATTTCACCTTCAATAGATCCCTATATATTTCCTTTAAACATACTTCTTAACTTTCATTTGATACTCCCTAAGAGGAAGTCCCTATTTACCTAAGTTAGAAAGCAACCATGTCTCTAATTCATCCCCTTGAAATATTTATCTATCATAAAAAATATTTCTTAGTGTAAAGTTGATTTCTTCTTCCCATTTTTAACATCCATGATGGATCTCTCCATGGACAGTAACACAAAAAAATGTAGACTCATATAGATGTGTTGGTTTAAATAATTTAGGAACATAAAATGGGGGCATTTCATTACATTCTACCTTCCCTATAGAGTTATATACAAAATAACTCACTTTTCTATTTCATCATATAGATGGGGAAATTCCTCCCTATTAAAACCACTATGCAGGGGAGTAATCTCTTCTAAATCCACCAAAAATATAGATTTTTCATCTTTAAATTTCCTACCTATTTTAAACCTTTGTAACTTCAATATTTAGGCATGTTACCTCGGTAATTAATTCCTTTGTTATTTCAACAATCACTCCATTAAACACCAACATGTGATTGTCCCAGTCTTTGATAAATTTATCTAAAATATGTGGGTCATGCCCCTCTACCCTTTACATAAAGACTATCTTTCCTCTTATTTGAATAACTTATCAAATATCCATGTCATCCTTTATTTAAACTATGATAATGGGCTTAGTCCTAACTAGTTCACCACCCATCTCGAGAGACTTGAGGTACAAAGAAGAAATGAATAAATCAAGAATAGATCCTACATTGATGATAACCTTGGAATTTTCATTTGCATGAAGAATAATGGGATTAATAATTATGACACTCAAGAAAATTAAATTAATATCCTTATATGTGTCATGGTTGATCTTCACTTTGGATTGTCACATAATGATAGGAGAGTAGTCATTTCCAAAAACCACTAATAATACACTCATTAAGAATTTATATAGGACATTAAACATAATTAACAACTTGTGAATTAATAGTTTCTAATTTGATATTTATTCTTTCTTGTCTAGGTATCCCATCTAGACTAAACCATTTTTAAAATTGTGTCAAGAAAACTACAATTTTGGCAAACCCATCAACTACATAATTGCCTTCTCTATAAATATGTTTTATAATGACTTCCTACAAGGATTGGATGATTGAAAGAGTTTCATCAATAATGTGGATAAATATCCAATTTAAAAGACTCTTTTTTGACAAAAAGTTAATTATGTTAATTGAATCACCTTCAATCATTAGTTTTTTTATTCCCAATTCTCTATTAAGTCTAATCCCTGTAAGGGTGCAAGATGGTCTAATTTCTCATTCTTCCCACATAATCTACTACCAATTTACCATTTTGATCTATAAAACTACCTCCTCCACTTGAAACCCCTAGGCTACCTTAATAATTTCCATCAAAATTAAGTTTTACCTAGCCTAGAGAAAGAACCAACCACTTAACAACCCTTCTAGCTGCATCTCTAGAATCTAAAAGTCTACTTTGGATCTCAACTTGCCAAACTGAAGCAATTATTGCCTCTTCCTCACTCATTCCTTTTGGTTTAGAATTAGGAATTTTTTTGAATTTTTCCACCATTGAACTGGGGATCTTATTGTTCCTAAATATCTTATTGTTTATTTCTCTCCATATTCCCCATAACACATGAGGGAAATATAGGTATTATATGTTTTCAATAGACTTATTTCTAAAAGTTTATTTCTAGTCCTAAGATAGACCCATCATCAAAAAATGGTATACACAAGTGATCTATAACTTAGATAAAATTTCACTCCAAATTCTTGAAGTAAAAGGATAACTTATCAATAAATGGGTGAAAGTTTCATTCTTAGACTCACATAAAGGGTGCATATTCACCATAATCATACCTCTTCTTTTAATATTATCTATGATTAAAATTTTATTCTAGACAGATATTCATAGGAAGAAGTTGATCTTAGGGACTAGATTCTTATCCTATAACTTCCTCCAAGGAATGTCTCATAGAGGAAGATTATAAATCAAACTATACTATGTCTTCACAATATAATTCCCATTAAAATACCCCTTCCAAACCATCTCATCCTCTTTCGTGGTATTAGGGATATGAAAATAACTAAGTATATCATTTAACTCATCCAAGATGACATTACCTTCCACTCCTATAGCTTTACTTCTCAACTTTTTTCATACCTTCATTCCTCCACGAACTTCAACATAATCTTAGACTTTGCTGCCATTTTCCTATTACATAATGTATTTAAATATGTTCTATGCATCCATTTATTTAAGAGGATGTTTCTAACAATCATTAATTCTCAAAAAATATTATCTTCTACCTGTTTATAACTCTCCTTTTACATCCGTTCAAAATAAAACCTCTATTAGAAATTAAAAAATCCATAAAATTGGCCCATTTATAAATTGATCTTCCTCTAAAAAATAAATAATCTCTCTTGAATCCAGGAACTTGGATTGAAAATTCTTGACCAATATGTTGAACATGTGATAAAATGCCAAGATAATTTTTCTCCAAGGGCTTGATTCACCATCTTCAGTCTTCTTAATCCTATACCCCCATTACTCTTGGGAGTATAGACTAAGTCCCAAGACACCAAAGATCATTTTCATTTTTCCTTAGTACTTAACCATAATAATCTTCTCTAAATTATTTTAAAATTATTTACTACACCTTTAGGCATATTTAACATGAACATTAAGTACACCAAGAGGCTTTGAAGGGTGCCCTTAATGAGCATAAGTTTACTTGCATGGGATAATAACTTGTCTTTCTATCCAACCATTTATTTCTAAAATCTCTCTAGTAATGGATTCCATGCCAATAGAGATAGTTTTATATTATATATTGTCATGCTAAGTAAGTGAAAATAATCTCTTTGACTTGACAACCCAAAACATTATATATCATATTCTACCTTTCCAAAGGGGTACTAACAAAATACATAGATATTTTATCAAAATTAATTCTATTTTTTGAGTTTGACTCATAATATATAATGATTCTTTTTAACTCCTTATCCTCCTTAACTGAGGATTGTTCAAGAATGATAGTATCATCAACAAATTCTTGATGCAAAGTTGGGACAATATCTCTTGTTGGTCTGAAACCCTTTATATCTCTATCTATTATAGTTGTTGATAAATTCCTACTTATATATTGGCATGATAAGGAAAAGGAATGGAGATAATGGATCACCTTGTCTAATCCCCATCCTACTCCTAAAATATTATTCTAGAACCCCATTCACAAGGACAAAGAACATTGCACTAGGAATCAGCTTCTTATGATTTGTCTAATATTATCTTGGAATTCAAAATGCATCAAAACTTTATCCAAAAATTTCTAATCCAACCTATTGTAAGATTTTTTTATATCTAATTTGACAATCATACATACTTAATTAATTCTATCCATGGAGTGGACGGTTTTATTAACCATTATGTTATCATCCCTTGTTTATCTTCTCAAAAAAAACCACCCTATTGATTTCTAATGATATTTTCCAAAAAGGGTTTCAATATAATGGATATAACTTTGGTAAAGATCTTGTAGATAACATTGCATAGACTAATAGGCTAGAACTCAAAAAAAAATCTCTCAATTTAGGGATATAAAAAGGTGTTGTTAAAATCCCTCAACATTAGACCACTGGAAAAGAATTAATTTTTAGCCTCTACAACATTTTCCTCAATAAATTCCCAAATGTTTTAAATAAATAAATGGGGAAGTGATCAGGCCCTGGTGTTTTATCTTTGTTCAGAAGGAAAACCACATATTTCACTTCATCTTTGGAGTCTAAAGTTGTCAAGCTTATATTTTCCTCTTGGTTTATAAGTTCAATAATATCATGCAATATATCTTATTACATTATCACATTGGATATATAATTATGGTTAAGGAGCATCTTAAATAATTTGATACTCTCCACCTTGATTACTTCCTTATTTGTGATAACAACCCATTCATAATTTTTTATTTATCTAATATAATTGTGAGCTCTATGTTTAAAGGTGGTCATATGGAAAAATCTGTATTCTTGACTCCCTCCTTCAACCAAAAAACTATAGAATTTTATCACCATAAACTTTACTCCCTACTAGATATAGTATGATAATCACAAAGGAAATGTTTTTCCTTAAGGGAAGTTTAAAGATCATATCCATTAATGGCCACCCAAGTTTCTAGATTAGATAACTCCTATCTGAGCATTTGCTTTTGTTGGAACACATTCCTAAAAATTTCCTTATTCAAAATTCTTATGTTAAACTTGAATTTTTTCATTTTTTTAATTAAACAAAACATGGCCAACCCTTGTACATTGATTAACCACCAATTTGAGAATCTATCTCTAATAGCTAGATGTTTGATCCAAATATGTTACATCCTGAAAGGAGTTTTTTATTTTATTGAATTGTCCTCAACAATCAATTCTATAAGATTATGATCAGAGCCTATCATTGGGATGGAATGAAAATATAAATATTTCTAAGGCATCCAATCTAAATAAATTAAATCTCTATCCAACCTAACATGAATTAAATTTTTCCTAGTGTTCTATTTATCCAAGTAAATGGGGAACTCCTTAGATCTACATCAACCATACCACAATCTAAAATTAAAGATACAAAATCATACATAATGTTTTAAAAGTTTTTTACACCTTTATTTTCTCATAGACTAAGTGGTAGGTCTGCCATATTTTATACTAATCTTTTCAAACAAAATAAACTTCAAGAAACCTTTATCATTTTGTAATTTCTTCAAGAAGGAGAATTTATATTTTCATGTTAAAATATACACAATAATGCATTAGGGGAGCCTAATCTATGATTTAATAAAAAATTAAAGTAATAACACAGGAACCCATGAAGTTTTACTTTATTCCCAAACCTCACACAACCAAACATTCAAGGATTTGATTCTATTTTGCTTGCAAAACAAAACCCATAAAATTACTATCAAATTTAAGTATATTCCTATACCCAATGTCAATATAAATAAGTATTCTCTACTTGAGGTGTTATATCAAGCTAGGTTTACTCTCAAACTAAATGTATTTCATATTTTAATGAAACAATAAAATAGATACATATATTACTTGTGTTTTAGAAACTAAAATAAAAATAACCTCTTTGAATTTGTTATCCTTCTTTCCCCCTTGTTCTCTTCCACTTTTTTCTCTCTTTCTATTCCATTTAACCTATTTAAAATCTCCAAACTATCCATTCAAATATTCATTCCTTTATTCTTATTGTAGGTTCCATTTTGAGACTCAAAAACACCATACATGTAAGCTTTTTTGCCACAAAATTATGCATTATTCCTCTTCAAGACCTTCTATGCCACACTTTCTCCCCCAAAGTCCAAAAAAGTAACACTTTTCCCTATTTTATCTTTTATAAATTGCCCATGCAAGCCAAAATGAAAACCTTAGCCTTCCCATCAACTTTTTTTGACAAAATCAAAAATAATATAATTTCTATGTAGTCATTTTATCTACAAACTTTTTAATCATTATTATTTTTATTTAAAGATTATAAATAAAAACACAATAAATAAATAAAAACATGATTATAAGATTTATGATTTATAATTCAAATTCACAATGGAGGTTAATATTATGACAAGACAATAATAGTCTAATAATCTTATTGAATATCATAATGGAGTCAAGCACATTGACCACATATGTTCTATAGTGTCCTTCCAACACCAATCCCTGAAATAGAGTTCTCATTATGCCAAGCAAGATACATTATTCTAAAATATCCAACTAAAAATAATAGTCTAAAAACAATATTCATTTAATGTCTAAGATAATAAAATGACCAAATACTCAAAATCAAAGATCAATAAATATTTATGCAATAATTTTAATCAAGGAGACTAATAACATGGTAGTTTTTTGAATATAACAATAATAATTAAATGAATAATACCAAATAGTGTTTCAACTCATCACTTAATGTAAATTATTAAGTTGCTTTTAAGTAAGATGGTTTTAGCAATAATCTCAGAGTGAATGATATGCATCATATAATGAAAACCATGATTATAATGACTAATACATATAAATAAATTAAAAAATAGGATGAGAATTCATTCAACCAAACAATCCTATTGTGTGCATGTTTTATTCTAGTTTATTATTCTCTATGCCCACAGTTTCCTCCATCTGCCACCTCCTCCCCTATAATGTTTTCCCTCTATGGTACTTGGTGAGGGTAAGAGATAACCTACATCAACCTTAGGATAAAAATTATAATTAGTCCATTTTTCATTTAAAACCTGAAATACACAACATATATATGATTATATATAGGTGTAAGTGCACAAATTTGGGGGACAAAAAGTGGTGTAACCATGGACATGATTTTCTTAAAATTTCAAAAATCTGAAATTATATAGATAATTTGAGATATCCACACTCAAAATTTGAAGATCATGTAGGAACATGAAATGTAGAATTTTGAGTCTAGTTTCCAAAACACTAATTTTTTTTTTTTAAACGGTTAAGTATAACTAGGTAAAACATCTAAAATTTGAAGATGAACTCTTGTTTTTTCCAAAAAAACATAGTAGATAGACGGTTGTGTGGTGCACCATTTTTTGAGTAGAGTTTAATATGATTTTAAACCATTAGGGGAAAATTTAGATAATATATTATGGCTTGTGACCTATATTTTTTTAATAAATACTTTTTTTTATGAATTTTCCAAGTAAATAGATCCTAAAAATTGACATAAAAATGGATAGTTGTATAACTACCAAAAAAAATGAAAAACATTTTTTTTTTGAATGTGTGTATAAGTAGGCCTATTTCATGATCATATAACTTGTTTTTAACTTGGATAAATGAAATAAAAATTACATGAACATGTATAGGCATGTATGTTTATGGCATGTAGTGGCTTAAAAAAGGCATACTTAGAAATCAACATAATTTGAAACCTTAAACTAGTCAAAATTTATAAAAATCATATTTTTGGAAAGAGGAGAGCATGATGGTATTAATTTTTTGAATTTTCACATTAAAATTTTTAGTGTATTTTTCATTCAAGGTTTAAATTTTTTGTTTTTTATCATACCTTGAAAAACTTTATTATACATTGATAGTCCAAGTCTTTGGCTTGGGAATTGAATTCAACTTAAAATAATATAATCAAATTAATAACGTAAATGTGTTAATAATATTATTACATTATATATTCTTAACACCCTAATACCTGAATAGGAGCAATTAGGCCTAGTATTCTTAAGATCAAAGTTTGGTTGATTAATATTGTTGTTTGGGACCAATGTTCTTATCAATAATTAATAGAATTGAATGATAATTGGATATGTTATAAATTATGAATCAATTTATTGTTCCTTTGATCACAATATGGTGTGTAATCAATCCAATAGACCCAAATTGACATTAGATGGACATATTTCCTTGGATGGAGGTTGGTTGGCCCCAATTATGTATCAAAATAAACTAATTACTTGGTTTTTTATAATATGGTGTGTAATTAGAGACCCAATTGACATCATATGTACATAATTCCTTTCTCAGGGCTCATTTAACCCTAATTGTGTATTAGATTATACTAAATATTCAATTAGCTTAATATGGTGTGTTATCAAAGGTCTAATTGAAATTATATTGAAGGAATTACTTGAACGAGGATTGATTACACTTAATTATAGATTATATTGAATAAATACTCAATTGGTTATATGATGTGCAATTAGGGAAAAATATTCACAATGGACACAATTCCTTGGATGGTGTGAAAAATGACTTGATTGATATTAGGTAGAAGTAGTTAATTACATAGGATTTGGTTGTCCCCAATTATGTATAGTATTGAAAAAAAAATCAATTAATTTAACATGGTGTAATTATATCCCCAAATAACATTAAATATATGTAATTCCTTTCTTGGGGATTGATTGGACCTAATTGCATACATATTGAACCTAAATACACACTTGGTTCAATATGGTGTGCAATCAAGGTTAATGGAACCCAACCAACATTATATGGGTAATTAAATACATTATTAGTTGAGTATAGTTTACAATGGGGGCCAATTAAGTCATAATTAACATTAGATGTATTTATTTACTTGTATGAGCACTGGTTGGCCATAATTGCATATTCAATTAAACTAAATACTTGGTTAATTCAATATGTTATGTATTTGGGACCAATAGAGTCCCCTTTTGATAGTATAAGGATGAATTTTCTTACATAAGGCTTATTTAGACTAAATTTCATATCATATTGAACCAAATATTATTTCAATTGAATTTGGTGCACAATCAAAATCCCAATTATTATTAGATGGATGTAATTCCTTATAGAGGGTTGAATTGGTCCTAATTTTATATCAAATTGAATCAAACACTCAATTATTTGAATAAGGTGTGAAATTATGGCCCTAATTAAAATTATGTTGACATAATTCCTTGGGCAAGCCTCAATTGGCCCCAATTATGTATCATCTGGAACTAAATACTCAATTGGTTCAATATGGTATGATACAGGGCCAGGTAAGCCCAATTTACATTATATATGAATTTAATTCCTTTCACATGGCTCCTTTGGACTGAATTTAATATCAAATTGAAAAAATACTTATTTTTTTAATATGGTTATCACTTGGATCCCCAATTGATATCATATAGATGAAATTCCTTACATTGAGGCTTAGTATGCCCCTGAGATCAATTTATCCACAGTTAACAACCTCTATTTATAGTAATAAGTAGGTTCATAAATATTAGCTTGGTTAAAATCACATCACTCATTACCATAATTGACTTTGTAGGCTCAATCTATGATGATGTGGGGAATAATTAATCCCAAATTCACATTCTTTACTCACAGATCTAGGTTCAAAGAGCTCAAATTTTCCCTAATCACCATCATGATTGTACCATATATACCATAAAACCTATACCCTAATCCCTAATCCCTAAATTTCCTAATCCCTAAACTCTAAACCATAAATATAAAATCTTTAAACCTTGAACCAATCATTTTAGCCCAAATTAACATCATTTAGACTATGAAGTTCATAGGGCTCAGTTTGGCCTAAATCACATGATTGATTACCCCATTTAACTAGTTCACTCAATTTACATGATGACATCAATGGTATAATGACAACCCAAAAACATATTATATAGTTTCAAATGGGTCCAAGTGATTCAAATTATCCTTAATTATCTTTACAATTGACCCTGTGTACCCTAAACCATATATACATTAAAACCTAAGCCATAAACCCTAAACACTATACCCTAAATTATAAACCATAAAATTCCCCTATTTAGGAATTTTAATTTAGTCCTAATTAACATCCTTTGTAATAAGAATTAGGTTTGAACATGTGGCATAAAGTGATCAGACATTAATATATAGGTCCTTAAGCCTAAACCGTATGCCCTAATCCCTAACCCCTAAAACATAAATTGTAAGCCCTACGCCCTAATTCCAACTACATGACACAAACATACATGCCTTAAAATATAAGTGATTTTATCATGAGATGTCATATAATGCACTTTTTAAATCTATGGCAAAAATTTAGCCTTTGGAATACCAATCGAGTTGTGCATCTAAAGTAAATTGGGGATATTTCAAGCCCCTTAAACATAATTAACCAAAGAGGAGGAGCTATTTGATTCCTTCAATTTAAGATTAATTTTAGGATAATTTTAACCCCTTTAATATCAATATATGACTTGGGGAAAAATCAAAAGATTGAGATCTCCGATCATGAATTGATCTAATTAGTTAATTTGTGAAATTCCTTGATCCCCTAAATATAATTTATGGATCAATCAATTTTATAACATGTATGCAACATGTACATGGCATAATTGACCCTAATTTTATCAAAAATGCAAACATGAAGGTAATCAAGTCATAAATAGGTGAATAAGTAGCTCAAATATTCTTTAATTACCTTAGTGATTAGACCATATATTTGATATATTAAACCGTATACCATTCAAATTTAACCCTAAACCATGAACTATTTACATTAAACCCTAATCCATAATCCCTAAATCCAAAACCCTTTAAATTATAGAGCCTAAATTGGCCCTAATTAGCATCATTTATATATATAGTGATACTTAGGTTCTTAGGTATGAACTTGGAAAAAATTGCATCACTCATTAAACCATAATTCTCTCAATTTTTTATGATGTGGGGGATAATTGAGCTTAAAATAAAATTCTTTGCTCATATATCTAGGTTTAAGGAGCTAAAATTTGCCCTAATTACCTTCATGATTGTATCTTATATACCCTAAAACCTATACCCTAAGCCTTAATCCTTAAATTTCATAATCCATAAATTCTAAACCAAAAATATAAACTCTTTAAACCTTGAAACAATCATTTTATCCCAAATTAACATCATTTAGACTAAGAATTAAGTTCACATGGCTCAATTTGGCCTAAATCACATGACTAATTTCCCCATTTGACTAATTCACTCAATTTTCATGATGACATCTAGGGTATAATGACAACCCAAAAACAAATTATATAGTCATAAATGGGTCCAAGTGATTCAAATTATCCTCAATTATCTTTGTAATTAACCCTTTGTACCCTAAACTATATATACATTAAAACCTAATCCTTAAACCATAAACCATAAACATTATACCCTAAATTATAAACCATAAGCTTTCCCTATTTACCAATAAATTTATTCCTAATTAAAACAATTTTTAGCAAGAATTAGGTTCACATGGCATAGAGCGATTAGATAAATTATATATAGGTCCTTAAACCTAAACCATATGCCCTAATCCCTAATCCCTAAAACATGAATTATAATCCCTATACCCTAATTCCCACTACCTGACACAAACATACTTTCCTTAAAATATAATTGATTTTATCATGAGATGTCATAAAATGCATTTTTTAAACCTATGGCCAAAACTTAGCCTTTCGAGTACCAATCTAGTTGTACATCTAAAGTAAATTAGGGTTATTTTCAACCCCTTCAACCTAATTACATGACTATAAAATGTGATTTTGGAGTTGATCAGCTCCAATTTTCCCCAATCACCATCATGATTATACCTTATACACCCTAAAACATATACCCCAAGCCCTAATGCTTAGAGTTCCTAATCCCTAAACTCTAAACCATAAATATAAACTCTTTAAACATTTAACCAATCATTTTAGCCCAAATTAACATCATTTAGACTAAGAATTATCTTTGAGATTAACCCTATGTACCCTATACCTAAACCCTAAACACTATATCCTAAATTATAAACCAAAAACTTTCCCTATTTACCAATCAATTTAGTCCCAATTAACATCCTTTGTAGTAAAAATTAGGTTCACACATGGCATAGAGTATTTAGACCTTATATACACCTTAAACCCTAAACCCTACATGCCCTAATCCCTAAACCCTAAAACATAAATTTTAATCCCTAAAGCATAAATTGTAATCCCTAAACCCTATACACTAATGCCTTAATACCTAATCCATTATCTATATTAAGTATAATGTGAGCATGTTATTTCATAACATGATCACATTATTCTTAATATAGGCAAAACTCAGTTCTCATTGCCAATTATTAACCCCAAATGATTATTAACAATAACATAATCACATTATTACATGATGTGATCACTTTTTTTTAATATAATCTTCTCAATGCGTTGGATGGAGAAAAAAGTTATAAAACACATAACGGGATCATGTTATATAATGCAATCACATTATGATTATTTATAATAAACTCACTTCTCAATGACTATTTTTAACCTCAATTAAGAATTTTATCCCCAAAAACATTCTTTATGTACTTATACAAGATTTGTGATACTTGTGTACTTGACCCCACCTTTGAAAAGTTGTCAATTGTCCCTTATGATGGGTGATGGATCATGTTTAAGGAAAAATAATATGTTGAAGAATAAAACACCAAACTAATTAGAATATTTGAGAGAGAAATAGAATATATGAATGTAAAAATTTCATGGTAGACAAGTTATAAACCCTAATCTTGATGAACTAAATACCATAGATAATGAACCAATTGACAAGAACGAATTAAACAATGATGAAATTAACCATAATCAATTATATAATGATGAAATTGACCACAATGAAATGAATAATATTGAAATGTAAATTAATGAATTAGTTAATGTTGTAAGTTTACATTTGAATTTTACAAGAAAATCTACATGATGCATATCATACTATAGGCCCAAAATCATTTACCAAAGATTGTAATGTTTCCCAACATATACTTACAACTTCTGCAGTAAGTGACAAAAAGGGAAAAAATGAATGGTTTCAAAAACAAGATAAACACTTAATATAAATAGAAAAAAAATAATGAAAGTAATTAAAATATGTGAAAGACTTCATGAACCTAATACTAATGAGCTCTGGGAATACTCTGGTAGACTTATACAAAAGCACAAGGCTATAGTTGATACTCTCAAAGATTTACTTACTCAATTTTGGAAAGATAATAAAAGAGTTTTTCCCAATGCATGAGATGTTGTGAAAAGAAGAGTTGGTTCTCATAATTATGAACCACATCCAAAACATTTATTGGATATTAATCAAACACAATTGTACTCTAAATTTTTGGAAAAACATCCACAAATTTCTATTTATCAAAGATATTTTGAGATGGAAAAACCTTTTTATGTTAAAATAAATCACACACACCACTTGTTATAGGCAACATGTTGAAGTTTCAATGCACTATGATGTTTTTTCCAATATTCATTGTATTTTTCATACTAACAATATTTTTAAGGAGTGTGGCATTGAATTGCCACCAAAATTAGCTAGAAAATTTATTCCAACTATCTTTTGCAAAATACCAAACAGATAATTATTTTATAAAAAATCATGTTTAAATGTAAATTATGACATTTTTAGTGGATTACCAAAATTTAAAAAATGTATCCATGAGTAGATTAAAATTGTAATTAGATATGAATTGGTTGGTTTAAGCAAATATAAATCAATGACTTATCAGTTAATAGATGGAAAAGAATCTAAAAGGTGTGAGCTTGTTACAAAAAAGATACCTATTTTTGAATTTTTTGTCAAATTTAGGGAGAATATTATTTATGAGTATGTAAGACACACACAAAGGGATAGATGATTGGATGAACATTTCAAGATAAGCAAGGATAGATTTACACTTGGTTTGATTGTTTTAGTAGTTGATTTTGCTGAAAATTACACATTCAAACCCCAAATGGAAGTTCAATCATAGTATTACAACTCATCACAATTTACCATATTCATGTATATATAATTTATACATACACCTAATAGTAAAGAGAAACAACAAAAAATATTAAAGGAATACCATTTATATATCATCAATGATAGATCACATTGTTTAGAGTATGTGCAAGGTTGTTTTTAGAAATTCTATGAATAGTTAAATTAGAGGAACATTATTTTCAATAAACATTACATTTGGTTAGACAATTTCACATTGTAATTTAAAAATCTATGGATATTTTATTGGTTGATCAGAATACACATTACCACTAGTGTAGAACACATTTGAAGTTTCACCATGGTAGCCATGGAAAAAGGGATCATGACGGTGCTGGAGCATGTGTAAAAAGAGCTATTGTAAGGGAGGCATTGAAATTTGGTGAGGGTGTTCATTTGATAGATGAAAAAACTATGGTTTAATGGTGTAATGAGAACATCTATCATGGTACTCAACCAAATTCTATTGTTCATAGACATTTATGGTTAATGAAGTAAGAACACTTGGTAAATTATGAGGATTATATGACTCTAATAGGTTCAAGTGACCTCCACTAATTTCATAGCTCAAATGCAAGTTCTTGGACTATTCATATGAGACACTTGGCATGTTTCTATTTTTCATGTATGGAGTCTATTTGGAATGAGTGTGAGTCACAAGAGTGGGTGGATGATTTGAGTTTCAAACCTCTAATTAATCAACACATATCAAGTTCCAATAGTATTACAACATATAAATATGACATCATCAGATGACTTTGACCATGTATCTGATTTAGTATAGCCAAGTAGAATATTTTTCATTATGTATAATTTATTCTCATTTTATATCTTTATATTATTTCTAAAAATGGTTTTTTATGATACAAGGCATGTTTTTGAAATTATAGTAGATGAGGATAATTAATAATGCATTGATTACTCCTTGTGTCGATGTGTAGAGAGAAATAAAAAATTGACTTCCCTAGTTATAAATGGAAAAAACATTGACTATCCCACTACGTCAGTGGTAGTCACTGGAACTTGGTTTTGATGATATCATATAAAATATTTAGATAAATAATTGTTTGAAGAGTTTGAAATGCATAGGAAGATATTGCATTATTCAAATTTTATTCTTGTAATGAATATTCAATTAAAAAATAGCATGAAAGGCCATTAAAAAAGAAACTATAGAAAGTTTGGGAGTCAGACCATGAAGCTATTCTTGATATTATCAAGGTTAGAGCAGATCCTAGTGGTTCATTGGATTGAAATACAAAGGTATGTTGACTTTTAAAATGTAGATGTGATCAATTTTACTAATTTTTTTTTTATTTTCTAGGTAGTACATATAAATTTCATTTTTAATTACTGACTAACAATTTTTTATAGGTTAGTGGTGCTAGATAAGCTTTCACCTTCACATGGTTGGAACTGTCAATAAATAATTCTATATTCTTAAAGCTAAGAGAATCTTAGGTTGGACGTGATTGAAACTAAAAAAATGACTTACAGGTTTCATTTTATAGATATTTAAACTTTGGTTTAAAAAATTCATTTTTCTTGTATGAGAAGGGTGTTCTTGAGGCTAGAATGGGTGTTGGGTTTGTTGATTGGGCCTGATGAAAGTCCAAGAACCTGGTCTTAGATTTTATCTACCCCCTGTATATGTTGGTAGTGTAATTTTTTAGTTTGAAAGCATTGAAACTAGATTTTTGTAACCACAACTTAAAATTGACAACATTTGTTATCAGTGTTTTTGATCTCTAGAATGGTAGTGAAAATGTACTTCTAGGTGGATTTGAACATCATGGCTATGTGATAACATGTAAATTGCCTATCTAGATGTGATAAAGTCATAGATTCATAGGTGGAGGTCCCATAGGTAGAAATTCTAGTTGGAGCTCAAGAAGTTGCTTGTTCATTACCAAAAAGTTGCATTTTTGGACCCATCACTACAATTTGTCCAATGGATTGATCTTGAGGCTTCCACCTAAGTGCTTTGGGGTGAGATTAGAGGGATTAAATAGGTAGGGGAGGGATTTTATGGTTCACATAAATGACTTATAATTTTATTTTTACGTGTGTTTGAACTTAGGCTAAAAATTTGCATTTTTCTTATATTGGGAAGGGTGTTCTTGAGGCCAAAATTGGTGGTGGGTTTGTCAATCAAGCCTTATGGGAGGCCAATAACCTAGTCTTAGATGTTATCCACCCATATTAGATGTGTTTCTAGTGTTAATTTTTAGTTAGGAAGTAACAGATCTAGAGTTTTCTAACCACAACTTAAACTTTGATAACTTTGATAAATTAAACTAGAGACCCAGAAACTTAATGATTAATTGACCTATTGAAAACTTTGACAACTTTGACAATTTTAAAAACTTAAATAACTTAAACTATAGACCTATAAAATTAATGATTAATTTACCTATTGACCTATTATGTGGTGGTAGAAACTTAATTGAACTATTGATCTAATGACTTATTAACCTATTAGGTGGTAATTGACCTATTGACCTATTAGGTGGTATTGAGTAATTGACCTACTGACCTAGAAAGTGACTTATTATGGATTATCCATTCAATGTATGCAATTAAATTAAATTAATTTTATCCTTGAAGGTCATTAAAGCCATGAATATGTTTTCATTTGTGTAAGGTTGTAGGTGGATGAATGATTGTAGGTGGTAACCAAGAAGTGACTATAGGTCACAGTTAAGGAAAGGAGATTAGAGTGATTCCACCAGGTTGGTAAGTTGTGAGTCATCATTCTTATTTTTGAATGTGTTAAACTTATAAAAGCCTATAAATAAATTAATAAGACATTTCCACATGGAAAAATTAGTAAAAAAAGGTTACCTCTGCCATTATATACCTTATTTTTCCAATGATAGTATAATATGAAAGTAAATGGTTGTTTATCACAAAGGGAGTATGACTTTAGTGTAGATAATGATATCTATCTATCTATATATATATATATATATAGAGAGAGAGAGAGAGAGAGAATGATCATTGAGGTGGAAGGTTAATTATTATTTATACAAAATATAATGGTAAATAATCAACGTACAATCCTCTATAACAAAGAAACCTAGTCTATACCTTGTTTTGGGTTAACAATCACATTGTAAAGGGAAGTAAGAGTTGTTTATTAATATTATCAAGTATGCCACTAAATATATGGAATTTTAATATGGTACCATAATTAAAGGAGTTTTTAAATCTCTTATAATATGCATGAGATATTTTAAATTGAATTAATACTCCATGTTGTTGTCACGGGCATGTAGGGTGCCTTATTGTGCACAGTCAAGATAGAGAGGAGAGAATTTTATTTTATAAATGTGTATGATAATGGATGTAATAGTTTGTATGATTGGTGATATGTGTAAATAAGGTAGTGATAATTGTAAAATCCCTTAAGATATTCCTTGACACTCATTGATACACAAACCATGTTGTCACAGTCTTAAATAGGACTCAAAAACCTATGTTTTGATGGTTATAAGAGAGAATAAAGAGAAATGAGATGTATAAAATATTTTATAAGGTGTTTGGTGTGAAAATAGACTTATATTTTTCTTTTTTTTTCCTTTTAAACTTTTTATAACCTAAGATATTGAATTATATAGCCCCTTAGCCTATGTAGAAGCCTAACTAGGGTTTCAAGAGTAAAAACCCCATAGAAAGAGTTTTAACCCTTATAAATTAATGAAACTTCATAATATAACATTTTTTGATGTATTAAAAATTAATAAATAATTTTTTGTGTGGTTCAAGTCTGTATAGTATGGATTTGGTGACTGTGGATTTAAGATAGGGCTAATTAGGCCTAATTGAAGGGTGGTTTATAAAAGAAGTATGGTCTAGGAGTGGAGTTAGGTCATGAAATGTGACACATACATGTAAATATATTTATGGTGGATATAAAAGGTTTTAAATATCCATAAGAGTTGATATATTTCTCAAACAAAGAGAATTTGCAAAAAAAAAAAAAAAAAGGCTACAAGCCTAAGGAGACCATTATGAGCCCTATATGTGGAATTGAAATTTGAAGTGTGTTTGATCACTTGTAAGAGGTTAATTAAGGTGTTATTTGACCATATAAGAACACATATGATATAATTATAACTCCTTAAGACCTATATCAAGTTTTGGTACTTGAAACCTAAGAGGATTGCTTGGTGAGAAGATAGTGAAAGAGTGAGAGTAAGAGGTCTAATGACACCAAGAAGTGATCCAAAGTGTACAAGAAGCATGTATAAAGAGAATAATGCCATTAATACTAAGTTATAAGAGTGTCATTGGTCATTTCCACTACATATAATTAAATAAAAACTTTAATTTAAAAAAATATGGGAGATCCAAGATATATAACATTGAAAAGAATAATTTGTTAATCCTCTATTGTGTATAAAATTAAATATGAGATATGATAGATAATAGTTTAGAAGATCAAAATAACACTATGTAATAACACATAATGAAATAAAAACTAAATATAAATTAGATAAATCTCCATGATAGGTATATAATATAGGCACATGTGTGTAATGTCAATAATACATAGATTGTAGTGATAGGCATACAAAAATTACATCTACCAACATAGTATCTAATGTTGGGTGAATATCATATATGCATATACAATGCCAAAAATTCATAATTTGCCATATAGGCATACAAAAAAGTACATCTCATGTGTAATACATCATATTCATCTAATAGCCTTCCTCTATTTTCCTTCCTCAAAGAAGACTCTCCTTGGGATGCCCTGCTAGTAAATGGAGACCCCTCTAATGCTTTGGATTACTCCAAGGTCTAACTATGTGTCCTAATATCATAGCTAGCCTATAGTTGAGCTTATTTAAATACAAAAATTATTAGAGAATTAACATAAAATACATTCAAATAATTGTTAATAACTTAATTTTAAACTAGCATAAAAAAATCATTTAAACATACACTTACTACAAGCTCGCGATCCTACTTAATATATTTTTCACACTCAAACAAGTCAATGGTAGGATCAGCTATCTAAATAAGAATCTAAAATATGGGAATAATATGAGGATTTTCCCTACTAATCATCTGATTGGGACTATCAGATGTCATAGGATAAACCTACATACACAATACATTTACATAAGTTATATTTTCCCCAAGTACATGTACTAAAATTATTAAAACAAATCTATTTTTACAATTCAAAATTACAATAACTAATATATACCTCTATCAGTGCCTGTGCATATGACATTGTAGCAGTAATGCCTATGCCTATCTCATCTCATAGAGAGGGAGGAGTGTCTACTCCAGCCATCAACTATTCATGTAAACAAGGTCTCACTTAATTTTATATAAATTATCAAATATTATAAATGGAAACCATGCATATCATGAAAAGACAATGCAAACCAAGAATCATGGAAGTGTAACTTCCATACAACATGTATATCATGAAAAGACAATGTAAACGAAGAATCATGGAAGTACATAACTACCATATAATGTGCATATCATGAAAATATAATGTAAACCAATAATAATATAATTTTAACTACCATAAAACGTGTAATGGCCAAGAATAGCAAGTAGTTTGCATGTTAGAGGTAATATAAAAATTGTAATACATGTAGGACGTGTGAGTGGAAGATTAGGAGGTGGAAATAATAGTAGCACTTAAACAAGGAAAAGTCAGGGGGAGAAAAGGAATAAGATACATATCAAGAACTCATGTTTTGGATCAAGAGAAAAAAATTGGAAAATAGTTTGGATGTTGGATTGGAAGAAACTATAAGGTGTAATTGTTTAGGCTAGCATATATTTTAGTACCAACACAAATGGTGGCTCTCCCCCCAAATTTTTCTATTACCTTAAATTATTCTTTTTTAGTATGATTAGAAGGTGTATCAAATAGATGTGAAGAGCATGTCCTTGATTTAGGATTTAGGTGAGGAAGTTTACATATTACAGCCAAAAGAATATATGGTCTCAGAGACTGACCATTGGGTTTTTGGGTTTGTCAAGTCATTATAAGAATTTAAGCATGCTCCATAATCTTATTATAACAAAATATATTAGCACATCAAAGATTATGGAATTAGAATAAGTCTTTATGATCTAAATTTACATGTTAAAAGCAATGATGATAGTATAGTGGTACTCATTATCTATGTTGATGATATTGCCATCATAGGTAGCATGGCCATTATACTTCAACAATAAAAAATTAATCTATGTTCTGATTTTGATGTGAGTAATTTAGGCCTCCTACATTATTATTTAGGCATAGATTTTTGGAACTTTTATCATACATATGTATGATAGATAAAAATATGTCAAAGCACTTTTGTAAAAGTTCATGATGACAAGGAACAATCCATCAACTAAAGTCATAGATGTTTTTTATCTATAGGCAACATTGCAAGTGGATTGGTGTGAGATATTTAATACACATGCCTACCATAATGTGTGTGTGTGTGTGTGTGTGTGTGTGTGTGTGTGTGTGTGTGTGTGTGTGTGTGTGTGTGTGTGTGTGTGTGTGTGTGTGTGTGTCTTATACAAATTTTGGGTGCAAAAATATATTATTTAATCACTTTGAACCACCAACACCATCATCATAAAAAGGTCCTATGCACATATCTTGATAAGAATTACAAGGGTGGGGTTGGGTATGCATAGTAGGTGGTATATTTGTAGCATCACTCTATGAAAGCCTACTTATATTCTAAATGAGTGTATTGGTGAGTTAAATAAGATCATGGGGAGTGTTGATCTCCAAAACCTATTGAACTATAGAGGGGATCTTAGGTTTAAGAAGATTTTAGATACAGATCTATGCAAGCCAATTAAGCACATAATGTGTCCTTGTTTGATATTGTGTAGAGACTTTCCCTAGACCTTGAAACTCACTAAAATAAAAATAATTTAGAATATCATTGAGTACAAACTCATAATATAGTTTCCTTAAAAAATATAATGGGACCTCATGGTTGTTACACAGTGGATATTCAAAGACCATCTACCATAGATCCTAAAAAATAGATATGATTAAGTTATGTACATAGTGATGGATAGGAAAATGCTTAACAATTATGGAAAATGGGGCATTAGTGGTTAGGTCAATGAATAGGGCACAAATGGATTCTTTTGAAATTTCTTTATTCTTGACCTAAAGTGCTCACAATTTATCGACACAATATGCCCTATAAGTATCCATATATAAGGTCCATCTATCAATTTTACTCATTATAAAGTTAATTTAACCTAATAAGGTCTCTATAGTATCGACTAGATGGGTGAAGTGGGGTTTGGTTGAAGTGGGATCCCTCATTCTCCTAATTAACTCTTCAATTTCAAGTTTATTTCTCACAATGTTATCAATCAAACTCTCTTGACTACTAAGGGGTTTTGGGTAACTATAGGAGGGTTAGGTGGAGGTATAAGATGAGAACCAAGAGGGTTTTGTGTGGGGTTAGGTGGAGGGTTAAGAGGAGTAACAACAAGAGGGTTCTTTGGAGGGTTAGCAGGGTTAGCAGGATGGGTTGTTAAAAAAACAAATTACAATTAAAAATTAGGGTTAAATAATGAAAATAATGAAAAATTAGGATTAAATAGGGAAGATTTATATCACTTACCTCTCTTATGTGGTGGCATAATCAATAAAAATGTTTATGGAATGAATTTGGTAGATTTTTGGCACTCTCTAGTCTATTCCACCCAAAACACAATCATGGAAGCTGGACAAGAGCAAGGAAACTCAAATGCAAAATGAGGATTTTGCATTCGGGTTTTGATTTTTATTTTTTTATACACACATAATGTGATCATATTATTAATGTAATATCATTATTAATGTTATCATGTTATTGAAAATTATAATAATTCAATTGTGTTAATAACGTGATCATGTTATTGTTCAATATAATGTGATCACTTTATATAATAACATTATCGCATTATGGGTTGGT
>JARHVA010002168.1:600000-847500 GCA_037957365.1 Torreya grandis | reverse complement strand
AGTATGTGATCATAAGGATTAAGTAGTAAAGCAACAACCGATGCCTTAACTCAACAAAATGTGATGAATGTTACTCCAAAAAAATAGGTAATAAATAAAATTCCATGAAAATATGCACAATGTAATATACTAATGTAATAGAGATTGAACATTCAACCACCTCATTATGTCAACTGATATTCCACCTCATCAAGTAGTGATAAGTACACCCCAATAGTTACAGACCAATATGCCTTCATAAATGTTGTCTAATCAAAAACCTATGTCTATTGGTTAGTAACCAATGCTTTAATATCCAAAAAGTGTATTCTTCACAACAAGTGTTCACACAACAATGAGGTACCACTATCTCACAAGTACCAATCAGGTAATAATTGCATTTTTTTCTAAATGTGTCACAAATTCAATGATAGGGCCTTGTTTCAAAATAAGATCCCCTTGTTCATCTAAGTTTTAATAGTTGGAAAAAAGTCCCTACTCAACCTTAGTAGGCACAATACTTCACCTAGAGCCACATCCTTCCATCTTAACCACATTTCCCTCAAAATCAAGATTATATACTAAATCTAAACTAGAATATCACACCTTAATGAGTGTAGTTTAAAAAATCTCATCCCAATCCATGGATGCATATTCCTAGTCAATTCCCTAACCAAATCAACATTCCACAACAAACCATGCCTCCATTATACCCTAGTCTAGGTAATCCACCTTTGATTGCCCAACCTCCATGTCAAGCTAGTGTTCCATCAAGTTTCTAGACACAAGAGATATAAAAAATGAAGGAGATAGTTGCCACTATCTAATATAGGAAACAAACTAAGAATTTTAATTAAGATGACATGTGTTCCTACCCATTCAATATGGAGTATTTATAGATACCATTTCCTCTAGGGTACGAACCACCAAAGTTTGACAAATATAAAGGTAAAGGAGACCCTAAGGCCTATTAACATAATTCTTTGTTTATTTTCATCTAGTGGCTTATGGTGACATATACATCCTAATTTTTTTTCCTTAGAGTCTAAAAAGATAGGATTTAGAGTGGTTCCTGAAATTGCCAAAGAACTCAGTATCTAATTTTGATGACCTTTTAGACAAGTTTGTGTAGCATTTTTCCTAGAATATTAAACATGAGATATTTTTGGTTGATTGGACTCAATACAACTAAAAGGATGATAAAAGTTTCATAAGATATATACACTGATGGAGAGAATTTTCTAGTCACATTGCCATACCTTACCAAATAAGTAATTAGTTGTTGTGTTTACCAAGAATTTATATAGTGAGATATATTACCATCTAGAGTTATAATGTGAACACACTTTCAAGGAGATCATTGAAAAAGGTTTGTTACTATAAAAATCCCTTAGTAATAAATGGATTATTAATATTACCTCATCGAATCAAAATTAGAACTAAAACCAAGGAAATGACCAAAGTTAGAACAAAGTCCAAGCACAAACATCAACACCAGCGTAAGCTAATAATTAAAAAAAATCCAAGTAGTTTAAATACAAAAAGAATGTTGTTGGAGATGGAGTTAATGATTTGAGACATGTCTAAATGGTGAAAACACCATCTGCTTAGCCAATGCCACAAATGTAAATTACTCCTCACCAATAACCCACATAATAAACACACACCTTCAAAGTAGCTTAGACCAGATCAACAAATTTAGAAACCATTACCTTTGCAAACCCCTCCTCTAAGGAGAAATATTACTACTCATCACATATTTAGTGACCTTAGAGAGCCCATTTGAATATGTATTTTTCAATTTATCCACTGCTAATATGATTAATTAGTTGATTCCAAAGCACTCTCCTAAGGGTATTCCTTATCTAGATTGGTATAGATAAAATGACTTCTATAAATACCAATAGGTTAATGGGCATAATTTACATCATTGTGCGTAGATCAAACACCTAATTAAAAATATGTTATAAAATGGGGAGACAACATTAGATAATAGAGCATTGAAATTTAATTAGAACCTAGGTATTTATCAAAAATCTCTTCCATAATATAATAATAACTAATAGAAACAAAACCAAGGCCAAAATATTAGCAACAATAGTATCAAAAAAAAAAATAATAATAATACTGATAGTAAAAACAAAAACATCTACCAAATGGGTAGAACCAAGTCTTGAATAATGCCAATACCCAACAAACTTACCATGTAGCTGCACATGACTACAACAAAGTCATAAGTCATCTTTTTAGAGGTCATATTTACACCATTACCATTAATCCAAGACCAAATGCTACCCAAATAGGGTGTTTTCTAATCAATTCTAATCAACCAACCTATGTTAGTGATCCTTCCTTGACCTAGGACCACATACATACATACCAATGAGGATGGATTACTAGTTTTGAACCTTTTACCGATAATTCATCATTACCCCATGACCATATACAAGTGTATTAACAATCAAGACTTGTACTATCTAACCCATCACTTCTATCATTTGATAACAACAATGGTCATGTATCTAATCTTGAATGTACAATCATAACTTGATGGTCAAATATTACCATTCTAAGCCCACAACCATCTACTAATGTACCCATCCAACCCACCATTTTGGCTAGGAACAAGTCATATACTGATGTGTTTAAAAAGACATTCGATATTATGCAATAGATTTAGAAAACACCTACACAAATTTCCATTTTGTATTTGTTGCATATGTTTACCATGCATAAGAACATCTTAATAGAGTTCCTAGGTCAATCATAAGTTCCCAATGACATATACCCAGATAAATTCCAAGCATTGGCTAGACATCTAGCCCCATGCTAATAGTTAACCTTTGACCAAAGTGATACGTCATCCTTCAACCCTTTCCATAATAATTTTTTATACATTAAAGTTATCATAATGTAATATAAAGTGAAGCATGTCCTCATAGACAATGGATAAGGCTTGAATATTATGTCTCTAAAAATCATCAAGCATCTCATATACACAATAGCTGATCTCCAGCCAAAAAATATCACAATAAAATCTTATGAAAATGAAGATCATGAATCACAAAGCATCATCAACTTGTTAGTTATCATTGGGCCCTTAACCCATAATACATTATGCCATATGTTAGATCTAGACCTATCATATAATTTTCTCTTGGGTAGACCTTGGATACATGAAATTCATGAAATCCATTCAACATTACATTAGTGTCTTAAATTATCTCATTATTGCATAGAGGTCACTATCAATAGAGATTTACAACCTTACAAACATTTTAAACATTTACAAGCTAAGTGTGAAAGTAATAACTATCATTTTGGCTTATATTCAATTCCCAAAAAAGATAAGGGGAAAGAAATTCTAGTTGATTTACTAGAGGCCAATTGCATTGACCCAAATAGTTTTGCCTCATCTTCCCATGCGCCATCTCCTAAAATTTTCAATCACTTAACCATCATAGCTAATGGCCCAAGAAAATATTTGACCCATAATACATTCCACATTTCCAAGATTCCATAGAACCTCAAGTCATATGGAAGACCTAAAGCCAAGTCACCTCGAATAAAATGACAATGAAAATGAAAAGGAAAACTACATAATATAGATCCTATCATCTTCACACTAGTCACTGACCAAGAACAAGACCCACTTACGGATGATGAAACCTAGTTATATAATGACAAATTGGCCAATTTATATAAAAATTCTAAATAGCCCATTCCTAATAGGATCATGGAGAAACACACATATAAAGGAGGAGGTCTCAAGAAAAATTATCAAGGAATACTTGAGCCAATATCCATGACTCGATACAAAGGAACTTATGGTCTCAGATTTAAACTACATGGGGGTGACCCCACATATCTTATTCATGTTCCAATGCCAATGACTAGTGATGATGATGCCGACAATGAAGTGGAGTCTGATCATAGACCTTATGAAAACCTAGCTAATACTAATATATTTGACACCCATGCCATTTATACCCTTATCCTAATTAACCAACATAATCCACTTCCTCTATATCACCCTCAACTTATAGCTTGGGACCAACAAGAATCCACATTACCTATAGATCAATTTGATAATGCTGAGTCCTTTTGTAAATTTCTTGGCCTAAGAGATACTGTTCCATTAAGGGACCATAAATAAGGGTTCTCAATCAAATTGGATCTTGTAGCCTATTTTGGAGAATAGGTGAACACCCTCAACCATAAACAAATAAATAAAACATTAAGGTCCCAAAGTGAAAATCTCTTTAAGGCACTTTTAGACTAGGATAAAATTAAAGAGAAAGGTTAGTCTTCTAGTGAAAACCTATTTTAGGCACCATTATATGAGGGTGTTCACCTTTCCTCAAACATAGCTCAGGAGACCACCAATAATGAACTTACCTATGGGTCTAAGTTGAGTTTTGAATAACAACATGCCTTCAATTGAATCATTCAAGAGTTTCCAATAGTTTTTGTCACATGGTCATACTTACCATTAGGATATTTTGATTCATCTTGCTTAGGGGAACTTGAAGTGCTAGTCTAAATAGAGGACTTTGCCATTACAAGCCAATTATAATTATTGTCAACCATTTTTGAAGATAGTTCAACTCTACTTATAGAAGACACCATGTAAGTCAACATTGGGAATCCTAATAACTCATAATGGATCAAATTAGGTGAATCCTTCATTGAGCAAGAACAAGACATATTTATAGCCCTTATGAAGGAATTTGTTGACATATTTGCTTACCCTACTCTGACATGCTAGGTTTAGACCTTGCCTTGGTTTCACACCACCTTGCTATATATTTTGATGCAAAACTCATGAAATAAAAATTATGCAAAATGGATCTTTGCATTATTGTATTAGTAAAGAAAGAGTTGGAAAAACTCTTAGAATCAAGATGTATTCAACTAATCAACTATTTATAGTGGATCACAAATGTTTTGCTAGTTAGTAAAAAGCTAGAAATAATCAAAATCTACACTAATTTCAGAGATATAAACAAATCCTGACCTAAAGATGAATTTCCTTTGCCGAACATTGACATAATTATTGACTCCATATCAGGGTATAAAATTCTTTCATTGATGGATGGATGTTTAGGATACAACTAGATCAGGATTATGATAGAATACCAACATAAAAAAACATTAACCACTTTATCGGGAACATTTTGTTATCATGTTATGCCATTGGTCTACTAGAGCCATATACCAAAGAGATATGAATATCATATTTCATGATATGATGTATGACATTGTTGAAGACTATGTTGACAAAATATGGGAAAATTAAAGACTAGGGCCAATCATCCAACACCACTATAAATAATATTTGAGAGATCATGTGAATATAAGGTTAGGCTCAATCCTAAGAAGTGTGTTTTTGGATTTACTTCAAGAAAATTTCTAGGCTTCATTATGTCTTGTTGAGGCATTGAAGTTGATCCATCTAAAGTACAATCTATTATCGAGATATCACCACCTTCCAATTTGAAGTAGCTTCATAGTTTGTATGGTAATATTCAATCTATCAAACATTTCATTTCTTATTAAGATGATAAATCACATCCATTTACACACTTGTTGAAAAAAGGTATCACATTTCATTGGGATGATGAATGTCCAAAATATTTTTATCATTTAAAGGACTATCTTGCCAATCTACCTATTTTGTTACCATCTATGCCATGAAAGCCATTCTTACTTTATCTATCTACCATGGATAAAGCCTTGTGGGAAATTTTATCTCAGTATGATGATAATGGAAAAGAACATGATATGTACTATCTAAGTTGTACACTAGTCGGATATGAAAATAATTATAAGCCCATAAAAAACTTGTTTAGCTATGGTATTTACAACTCAAAAACTATGACATTACATGTTAAACAAAAATATAATAGTTATTTCAAAATTAGATCCACTCAAGTATCTACTATATAAAATAACTTTAAAAGGATATATAACCAAATGGATCATGCTTCTTAATGAGTTTAAGATAAAATATGCCATCTAGAAGGCCATCAAGGGACAAGTACTCATAAATCAGCTTGCTAAAGCTCCCCTTGTAGATACAAAACCTCTAACTTTTTAGTTCCCAGATGAGCCCATTATGACCATCATTAAAACACCTTTTGAGGAGCAACACTGGAAGATATATTTTGATTGATCATTCACAACACATAGATCTAGGGTAGTCCCCATTGGGGGATCTAATCTATAAATCATTTTGTATCAACTTCCCTTGTACTAATAACATGGTTGAATATGAAGAACTCATTTTATGGATTTTTTTGGTAGTATAATGGAATATTCATCTCAAGGTTTATGATTATTCTTAGTTATTAATAAATTAGGATATAAACCACTTTTATACCAAGGATGACAAGCTAATGCCATGGTAGACACTCTTAAACAATATATTGTCGACATACAATTTGAACACATACTAAGGGCTAGTAATAGAATAGTGGATGCCATGACCACCATTGGCTCTTTGATATGTCATCTAGACAAGGAAAAAGAATATCAATTCCTCATTGAAATGTTCTAGTGATAGCTCATGAGCTTTCAACCATCACAATGATCTATGATATTTTTAGTCCCAACTCTATATGGTATTAAAAATTTATACCTATCTTCATGACCATATTTTGTCACCAAACCTATCCCACAAATAAATCAAGGACTTTACCCACCAAGACACATTTTATATCTTACTTATAACAACCCTTTACACCACAACTTTGATGAAACATTTCTTTGTTATTTAACTTTGATAGTATCAACATTAGCATTATGGGAAATTCATGAAGGAGTATGTGGAGCCTACACAATTGGGGCCATCCTATCCAAAACTATCCTATGTACCAGGTATTATTGGCCAACTATGGATGCATATGTAACTACTTACATCAAAAGGTATGAAAAATGTCAATGACATGCCAATATGATTCATGCCCCAACCAAAACACTAAAACCAATGCTTACACCATGGTTATTTGCAACATGGGGCCTCGATCTCATTGGGAAGATTAACCCTACCTCATTTGATGGCTATAAACACATCCTCATCACTACCAAATATTTTATTAAGTGGGTTGAAGTTATTCCCCTCACTTACGTGATTGTCAAATAAATTTCCAAATTCATATTCAACCATCTCATTTATTGATATGATATCCAATTAGAGATTATATTTGATAATGGAAAATCATTCAAGAATAAGGATATCAAATCACTATGTGTTGAGTATAATAGTACTTAACATTTTTATATCACCTATTACCCACAAGGTAATGGCCAAGTAGAATCATCCAATAAAACCATTGTTAACATTTTTAAAAATATTATCAATGATGTGGGTCATGATTAATACCTCTAAATATTCTATTCCCTCTGGGAATACTACACCAATTATTGTACCCAATAGAAGCCACTCCATATTCTTTAGTTTATGGAATTGAGGTCATTCTTCCCATTGAGTTTGAGTTACCTTATTTATGCATTTCACTAAAACATGTTCTAGATGATGAAGCTTATCGATTAGCTTGCCTAAAAGAGCTAGATTTACTTGATGAAAAATTCATGGTTAAAATCAATAGCCTTCAAGCATACCAAAATTGAATTTGTGTCCATTATAACTGATGGGTCAAACATAAAGAATTTGAACTTGTGCTCTTATTCTCAAAGAAAACAAATATAATACCATGGATGAGAAGAATCAAAAGGGTGATTTAAAACCTAATTATATAGGCCCCTATATCATTATTGAAAATTATTATTACAGAGCATACATGCTAGCTAAACTATATGGGGATGAACTTGATGATCTAATGAACAATATACACCTAAAGCATTACTTTACTTGAGAAACTTGAATTATTGTCTATGAGGTCTATTTACATTGTACCATATCATGATTTTATTCGTACCATACCATATACTACTCTACCATACCTTTTCTATTGACCAAAATTGTTTTAACCCTCCCTACCTAACCCCTTTGACCTTGGTTCTATTCCATTGGTTCTTTGGGAACTTTCAACCATAGGATTGAGATCAAGTTTTTCTAATTGATTCAAAATTCTAGACAGTGACCATTTTTGGAGAAGTATGATAATGGTTTGGTAGTTGCATCCTTCATTCCTTGTTTCATTTCATTTAAGTACTACTGATTATAACTGCCTTTGGGAAAATCAGAGTACCACCATCATGCTACTAATTATAATTACTTATGGGAAAAATAGTATCATTAACCTATGCCATTTTTTCATAACTCTAACTACCTATGTGAAAATTATGAATAACACCTTTCTCATTCATGATTTGAATTACCACCTTGCCATTATTATGACATACTATGCCATTTGCCTACTTTTCCTAGTTTATGAATTTGATGCTACCTAGTCAGATTCCTTAGTTATAAGGTGGAACTAAGTGACTTGAGTTCCCATCCTAAGACTATTTAGGTAATGATCTATTCATGTTGATGTCAACTTAGTCACGCCTTTTCCATGTTTTCATCATTTTATAAGTAACCTAATCCATGTTTTCTCCATTTTGTGAGTTGGACCATTTAGTATCTTGTCATTCTCGATCGATTTGAGATACTTAAAAAATTCCAAAAACATTTGAAGAAAAATCTACAAAAAACTTAAACATAAACCACTTATTTGCCTTAAGGATTATAAGATCCCTAGCTATATCACAAGAAAATAGTTATCATTTAGTTTCCCCATCCTTACTACCCTAACATCCCATGCTCTCACCATTTTGTGAGACCATTCCCATATTTATCTATAACACAAATATGGTTTTTTTCCTCATAATTTTCTTATATCCCATCTCTTGGGAGAACTAGGCTTGAATTTTATGTTGGACATTGTGCCTATGGAACTATGTAGGCATGTTCACTTGCCTAGTGCATTTAGAGTCAGCTTAGTTACCCCTTATTTTTCTTCTATTCCTCCAATTTTGTTTATTTATTTCATTATCTTCTATCACCTAGGAGTAATGATAATCATCTTATTTTTCCTCTATTTGTACTAACATTGTGATTAACCATTATTTATGTTTGTTTCATTTTATTCTCATTGTTTTGTCTTGTTATGTTTTTGTTTTCTATTTCTAGTTATTTTGTCTTTTTGTTTATTTATTTATTTTATTTCTTATTGTGCCTTGATTCAGTCTATGTGCATTCATTAGGTGATTTATTGTACATTATTCTTGAATCAATCCATATTCATATGTCAACTTTGTCATTATGGTTTTTATCATTGGTACATTATTTTCATTTGTTTATTAGATCATGTGTCAGTCCTTGTGTATATTTGGTCTAAATTCTCATGGTGTTTTATATCATGATGCCTAACATCACATGCTACAACAAAGCTCATCTTGGGAAGTATTACAATCAATGACCCTATGATACTTCTCCTTGGCACCTAATTATTTTTGATTTAATCTAAAACATTCCTAAATATGGAGTAATTAAAATATGAAAGAATTTTAATCCTTACTCATTTGGATGTGCATCTTCATACCATCAGGTTGTCCAAATTCATATTTATCCTCTATAATGGCTTACTCTTAATATAAAACTATGGATTTAGTTCATAAGCCCCATTATCTCATTTGACATCATATTCTTATCATGGTGTCAATGAATATAACTGCCTTTAGGCAAATCATTGTGTATCATCCCACTCATATAACTAATGATTATAAATACCTATAGGAAAATAATTATGTTTTGATCTATCTGGATGTTATAGATTATAAATACCTATGGGAAATCCTTATCATTATATGCCCAATTGGAGCATATTTTCATTATGATAATGCTTATAACCACATTTGAGCAAACCATTATCTCTATTTACCCAACTAGGGCATGTTTTTATCCTACCAATGATTATAACCACTATGAAAAAATCATTATTTTCCCTTTCATGACTATAAATCCCTTTTGTAAAATCATTCTCTTGTTACCCTAATCATTTTTTTCAATGATTATAACTACCTTTAGGTAAATCATTATCTTTTTCTATCCTGCATATGTTGATGATTATAACCTCCTATGGGCAAATCATCCTATTTATCTACCCAACCAGGGTAGGTCATCATGCCACTAATTATAAATATCTATGGGAAAATTAGTCTCTTCCACCCATTTTATATTTTTGGTCCCATCATTTCCTCCTTTTGAGGGACTGATCACCAGCCCCTTTGGTAATTGCTCCTTCAAGGGGGCATCTAAAGTTCATCCATTACCATCAAATTTATAGGCATACATGACATTTTCATTCTTTGAGAAGAATTTATTATGCCTATAGATTTCAACATCTTCCAAATTATGGGAAAGTATAGACACCTAAAAATGGACACAACTAGCCTTTGACTAGACTTTAGGCTGATTCCTACCAACCATTTTAAATTAAGCCTAAAAATCACTTAACATCCCAAATTCACTTGTGCATATTTACCAAAACTTAGAATCACATTGAGACATCCCTAATTGGGGTATTATATCATAGACAATAATAACCTATTATATATTCATACCTAATCACCTTGTGACATAACAATTGTCATTTTGGCCTATGGACCTATTAAGTGGGGCATTTGCATAGCTAATCAAATCTTAAAAGAGATAAAAGGATAATCTAAATCAATTAAAAAATAAACAAGATTAAATTCCTAGTTGAATAATCCATTTTAAATTGATTAATATCTAATAAAGGAAATTCAAAATATCTTATCCTTTCATCATTGCCTTTATGAGTTGTCAAGCTCTTTAAAAATATACTAAAATATCTAATTTGAGATCCATGCCTATTAATTAAAAACCATAATTAATTGAAAACTATTAACTCAATTAAATATATTTTTAACTTACTTATTTTTAGTTTAAACCCATTTCAAGCCTAAACTCAACCGTAACTCACCTTGGGTGAGATTTAATTCCTAAGGCTATAAATACAAGGCCATACCTCTTCATTTCTAAGCTTGGATATTGTAGAGTTATTATGCAGGATTTGATCCATATAACTCATGAAATTAGTGTTAATATTTTCACTTAGATTTTCATCCTGTGAGGAGATGTCTCAACTCTCATCATCCAAGTGGCACAAATGAAACACCTCTAGGTTATGAGTGAGCCTAAGAATGAGGTGAATATCTAGATATGGATGGCTCCCTTGATATACCACTTTAGATCATCAATAAACGTAAAAATTATGAGGGAAAAGGGAGAGATAAAAATTAAATAAAACTATCCTATGGGAGGTTATACACCAAATAAATTGATGAATTCCAACGAACTGCATGTTATACTTGAGAACGATGGAGTAACCAAACATACACTTTTCCAATTTGAATCTTCTCACATCAATTTTTCATTATGATGTTATGAATGAATGTTTAGGCTAGGAGGAATATACAAGAGGCCTTTAATGAAACTAGTGAATAGGATAATTCACTTAACCTTGACACTTCTTAGAACACTTCACATGACCTATAAGAAGCAGCTACAAATAGGTGAGAGAATGAGATAATATGATAAAGAATCCATAGTCTTCACTAAAAAATATCCACAATTCAAGTAAAAAAACTATGAATATTTATGTAAGAGGTAAAAATTAGTATTATTATTGATCAAGTGGTATGCAAATGATCAGGTCTTCACCATACTTAGGTGGAGCATGAATTATAAAGGCTAAAATGACTAGTTATTATAGAACTTGAGAGAGAGAAGAGAAGAGAGAAGTTAAAAGGTCACAAGGACACTTTTTAATCTAATAAAATGAGTTACATGTACATGAGAAGATGATTTTAAATGGATCATGCAATGTCAGAAGAGATAAGTGGATTTTCAAGTCATGAAACTCATGAAAAGTGGCATTAAATTCCCTTTACTAGCTTAAAAATTTGCCTTCATTATTCACATTTTTTTGAACATCCAAAAACTAACTAGGGATAGGTATAATTATTTGAATGAGAATTAAGTATTTTAGACATGCCTCTCCATGCATTGGTTGTAGTCTTGGTTATCTAGAATCATCCCAAAATGAGCTATCACCATCTACAGTCAAAATAACTCTTCTTTCATACACCCTACACACTTGGATTCAAAATTGGGTTTTTTCCCATGAAAATAGATTAGAGGGAGTGGATGAAACTTTTAAAGACTCTCTATGGAATTATAAATCTCATGCGCACCTTAAAAAGGGTTTAACTTAGAGTTTTCACACTTTTCACCCTCTTGCTCACTATGCCAATTTTGAATAGCTAAGATGAGAGATATTGTATGAAAACTTAGGTGTTTTTATGAATTAATAAATTACCATAGTGAATTATTAAAGTTTATATCTTCCTCCCAAAGTTGGTTTCATCCTTGGAAAGTCCTTAGAACTTGTACAAAGAAAAAAATAATTAAAAGAAGTAGTTCTATACCCTATCCATATATATTCCATACATATATTACTAATATTATGGATCTTGAATAAGTCATATAAAAAATACAATCCTTTTTCTATACAAACTATGCCATTTTTGTGCACTATCTCTTTTGTTTCCTCAAACTGGTCATTAGAAAGGGTTTTGGTGAGTCTAGGCCTATTTTACCCTCTTAGAGTTAGTTCATAAAGTTATAACATTATAGATGAAAAAATATCACTAGAAAAGAGTTTAGGACCCTTTCCAACCCCTCTAAACTTATTTTATCTCCATTCAAACCCTCGTGAAAGATGTGAGTAATCAAACCTCTCCTATTGAGCTTATTTCTCCACTTTACATTGGTATGATGTAGCCTTGAGCCAAATTAGATTTCCTTGTGGTTTGTCATGCACTCAAAAATATTTAAAACCTCAAAAATCATCCTATAAACATGTTATAAATTTTTATAAATCTTATCTCATGTTCTAATTAAAGGTGACCTCTCATTTGGGCACTAGGCCTAACCATGCTTAATAGCCTATATGCACCTTAAAGCCCAAGATGACTATTTTGATGGATTTACCTATATAAAAATATATTATATACCTATATTTTTATCCAAAATACATGTTTAAATAAATTTTAAATCTCACATAGAGCTATAAGTGAAATTGGTCTCATATTTGGTCTTTAGGCCAAAATCCTACCTTTTAGGCCTGCTTGTAAATTTGAGGGTCTGGGATACCTTATTGAGATTCAAAATTTATTACTTGGTTTATAATGTTTTAATATGTGTTATAAAAATTCATAAACCTATTATAAATGTCCAATAATATCTTTATATCACCTTTAATCCTGACTCTCCATATCTATAGGGTTTATGCATGAGGGGAGTGCCCTCTATCTGAGAAAAAATAGAGGGCACTCTACTATTTAATTAGAAAATAGTGAATATTTTATGGGATTATCCAAAAAATAAAAATATTATTTAAATTTTTTTATCACTTGGTCTAATTATTTGACCTCCCAAATTCTTTAAGACCCAAGACAAACTTGTTAGAGGTAGACTGTGTGTAGGCCTCTCCCAAGTGGATCATGTTGTGCATCATTAGAGCCCATTTTTTGCATAATTTCCCATTATCAAGAGCTTATATATACCTTAATTATCAATATTAATGTGTTCTAGGTCCATTCACCATTTCAACTCCTTATATACCTCTCATTTCATAATTGACTAGTCAAGATAGTATACAACCTTCCTGAATGTGTTTTACTTCAAAATACTACACTTGTAGGTATTCCTAGATTGAGTTTGACCTTGGAAAATTTAATAATCCTTTTTTGAATATTTACATGGTTAATTATCATATATTATACATATGTTCACCTTTATTATCCTAGATCATCACTTAGGCACCCTATCTTAGTCATTGTCTCCCTACAATCACCTATAGTTGACTATAAAGAGTCTTATAGGTGGCTTTATCCATAAAAATATGATATATATGGAATGGAGACTCTCTAAGATATTTTTAAATCATTTGGATTCATATTTAAACAGCCAAGGTTGATATCACCATGCTTAAATCTCACTTCATGATTGGGTTAAGAGTTAAAGTCTGCTTTAAGTGAAAGTCTATAAAGGTAGGGGCACTTGTAGGTGTGTATGGGGGAGAAAAACACTATATCATTCTCCTTGAGTGAAATTTCAAATCATGAATTTTACCTTAAACCATATGAAACTATTTCATCATGAAACATGGTTTCATACTACAACTTGGATGAAGAGGTCTACTATAGCTCAGACTTGTAGATAATACTGAAGGAGTTTAGTGTTCCAATAATAACTTTGAGGTCTCCCAATAACCATCTTCCACTAATCCTATTTACTTAATTATTTTAAGGTATATTTTCATATGATAGGGATACAAGACAAATCCATTAATATGCCTCAAAATTCCTTATTTCCCTATTGTATGTTACTAGCTAAATGGCCCAGACCTCTTTTTTCTTATTTTAGGGAAAATGGCCCCTAAACCTATAATCAGCATGTTGTGAAGGTAAAATCCACTTCAATATAACAAATTAGCTCTTATAAAGGTCTTCCAAGATATTTAAACCCATTAAGACTCCAAATAAGGTCTCACCACATACTTTAACACTCCAAAATGTCTCCTTATCTTTTTGTTAAACCACATGTAGGTAGTTATGGTCATATATAGGCAGTGGGCAGAATTGGAGTAATATGAATTATCTTTGAAATTTTATGAGATTTAGGTTTATATAAAATAGTTCAAATAGACTCTTTTCATTATTATGGCCTTGCTTATCTTAAATTTTCCTTTTCAACATGTTTGGTCCTATGAGGGCACCTATAGGTGCATGTTAAGCCACTTGTAGGTAGTGAACAAGATTGGTGTAATGATAGGATATCATGAATTTGGACATATAAACATCTCCATTCTCTTTAAAAGTGATTAAAAAATATATCATGATCAAACAAGATTGAGGAGAGCTTCTATACTATGTTTCAATGTTTGAAAATGCCTGTAGGCACATATCAATGGTAGACTAAAAATACAAATGACTCTGTTGACTGGGATAGTCTCTCTTTATCCAAGTGAAAGACATTAATTTATTACCTATACTATGGTAATGTATCAAAGATTTCAATACCATAATTATGACTCTATGGACATGATTTAAAACTTTGCATAGCTCAAAAATTGATTGTGTATGATAGTCTTTAAGCAAACTAGTTATATGATGTTTTATGACTATACCCTCATGGAGTATGCTTTATAAGAATTAAATTGAGAAGGTAAATGAAATTAAGAATAAAATTAAAACATGGATAAGGCCCTATCACAAGCCTCTAAAGTCATTGTCAAAGCATGAAGATCTAGAAATGATGAAAATAGGCCTATCATCCCAAATAAGACTAGTTTACAAACCTAAGATGATTTTCCCATCAAAAAACCTTATAAAATTAAAAATATCATGGTAATAATTTGAGGAGGATTAAACATTATTTGGAACTAGTCTCAATAAGTGAATTGTACATACTTGTCCAAACCAAGGAAACAATTATAGGGTTCATAGATTTGTAAGTAGATTAGATATGCTAACTTCATGAGGATGGTTCATAAAGCACAAATCACCATTTTTAGAAATATTATTATTGAAATTAATATATATAAGTGTAATTTCATATCCCAAAATAAATTGACTTTGAAATTTTCCAACTGTCCATACCAAGCATGAACCTACTGACCACTTCTATGTGTCAAGAAGGGCAAAGAAGGAACCTAATGGTTTTAGCTTGAAAATGACACTTAAAGAGTATTTAAAGTGTGTAAATGAGTTTGAGGAATTTTAATAGTCCTTCCATGATCTTTTCCCATGTGTCACCTTCCCCATGGGCTGTACAAGTGCCAAACTCTCTCTTTTTAGTTGGTTTCTTGAATTTCAATTAGATAACCTATAATATTCTGATTGAAATAACATTCCTGATAGGGAATTTAAGCTATTAGACATTTTAAAGGAAAATAAGACACCTTGAAAACTATTCTAATTATATTTATGACCCCTAAAAGGATACTAAATGACCCAAAATGATAAATAAACCTATTTGACCATGACTAAGGCTAAAAAGGCATTAAATAACATCAAATGAACTATAATACACCCCACGAAAAGATATTAATGCCATAAAAAATCTAAAAAGTTAATTTTTTACCTACATGGGTCCCATTTTGACTTATAGTGTCAAATTTGTTCAACAAAGTGGTGACTCATAGGGGTAGTATGCCTATTATACTAAAGATCAGTAGCCTTATCAGTCCATTAGGCTTAAGGATTCATCTAAAGTTTGGAACAAAACAATGAGACCTTTGACCATTGACCACAAGCTAGATCAAGATAAGACCAATTGACTACTTCAACCACATAAAATAAATGACACACATAATAACAAATAAAAAAACTAACAAGACACACATGTGCTCAAATCACTTAGTAAAAACAAGAAGCAAACAACTATATACAACTAACAATTAAGCATACCTCCCTTTTCGGGATCAAAATAAAAATTTCTTGCATCTCTTTTTTCATGAAATGAATCATGGTACCAAGCATGTTTCTCTTTGGATTAAACACTTGGTATATCAGACCTACTTCTTGGAACTTCAATTGCTATGTTCTCAAGTAAATCAACTTCAAAGAGGTCTCTAATGTAAAATTATTCCTCTTGGCCTTGTACACATACCTCATTTTTCTACCCACACTTCATCTCATGATCAACTTGTAGATCCTTGGTAGACATGGATTCAAGAGGAATGATTTATTGTTCCTTAAAACATTGAGACCAAAAAAATATTGTTTTGACCTCTAAAGGCTAATGTGAAATCTACTCTTGCTCATCTACGACATTTTGAAGAATGTCATCTTGCTTACCATCACTTGTAGTCAGATCCAAATAAGGTATAGATCCATTGAGAGATTCAAAATCATTACAAATGTTTTCAAATTGATTTCACAATTCATCATCCTCATTTTTATCAACATCATGAAAGGTAAAAAAATAAAAAGCTCCTTCATCATCTTCTTTAGAATCTAAAACTTCATCCAAGACTTCTTTGACATAAGGAAGGCATTCCTCATTACCAAAATAATAAGAAGACTCAACATAAGGACTCACCTCTTCTTCATCATTTATGACCTCTTGAGGTCTCTCAAGTTATATCTCAACTATCATAATCTGATCTTACTTCTCAAGGGCTGAAATATATTCAATCTCCTTCTCCTTCTTGGTGATGCCAAGACTTGACATCTTGAAATCTGATGACCTAGCCCAATTAGGCTACCAAAGTGATACACTTTTTTTAATCAAGAGTTTAGAATTTTACTCAACCACATGATCCTATTTAGGTTCCCATACCATAGGTCCATCAAGGTAAAGGGTGATGGGGTGAGGACAAGATGAACTAGTTGGTGGCAGTGGAACATGGGACTCAAAATCAGATTAAGAATGCATTGTAGGGGGTTATTTTGGGAGTTGTTGAAGAAGGGTAGGTAGAACTTGGGATAAAATATCTTAGTTTTGTTTCTTCTATTTTAAAATCACTTCATTCACATCTAATTTTCCTCAAACACTTTCTTGAGGGAGGTTAGATGGGGTGTGTTTAGGCATAGGATATTCTTTTGAGTCTAAACCTTCCATCACACCTTGACTTAGGAATTTCAGCATTGACTCTAAATCTTTAATTTTCTTGTCTAGGTTCTCTTGGAACAGTGTCTCTTGAATTTGATAAGAATCATCATGAGGATACAAAGTACAAGAGGGTTGACATGGAAGACAAAGAGTCTCTTGAGGAAGGGGGAGAGGGACTTGCATAGGATCAATTTAATTCTCAACTTCACTCTCTTTATCAAGGCCTTTATCCTATTTATTTCCCCATTAATCCAATATCTTATTAAAAGTTATGGTGTAAGGATTAAGAGTATTTTATTGAGGTAGTGAGGTACTTTAAGGAGTGGATGAGGTGTTTAAGAAGCTTGGAATCTCCTTAGGCTTGGATTTTCCACCTTGTCTCCAACTTGGGATTTCATATCTAGATGTCACTTCTTGAGGTGGGGATATAATGGGAGAGGGAAATGAGGGATTTAATTAAAATTAATTGCTACTAAGACTAATTCATTTGAATATTATCCAACTCAATCTACCTATCAATACTTACTTCCAAAACAAGGTTTGTCTTCCCAACTCTCTCTTCTAACTGATATGGAAAAAGATGGCTTTGATAAGCTTGATTTGGCTCATGAATATGGGTCAAGTAGGACTGATATAAATATTGGGGGAGTGGATATGAAGGATGATAGGTTTGGTGAGGCTGATTCTCATGAATTTTTAGCCTATCTTCTATGGATGAAACTAGGCCACTCACATCTAACATCTCACTTGTGAGCTTTTTCCAATTGGCCCTCTTAATAGGTGCCCAATATCTTTTGAATAGATCAAATTCACCTATCACCTTATGAATGAAATGGATAGGAATATCTAGACCATGTCTCCTTTGTGTGTTAAGAGATATCATGTACTTCTCATATTCTAAGATAATTTGCTTGAAAGTAGAAATGGATTGACTTGAGAAGTGACTAGGTTGACTATGAGGAGAAAGATATGGAAAAGGATGATTTTAGGGATGATAAAACTAATGAATGGGCTGATAAAATGCATCATAATGTTAAAAATACTTATATTAGAGCTAGTAAGGGTCATGATAGGGATGATAGGGAATGGCGTAAGATTGATAAAACTCACCAACTTGTGTAAAATAATACTCAATACCAAAGTCAGCCATGAAAATTCATTAGGAAGTAAGAAAATAAGGAATGATCATAAACAATATTCAAAAGGAATACCTAAGCTATTTGACCAACTGATGTAACTTTAGAGTCACCATTGATGCTTAAATAGATGCCTCTAAAGGTTAATGTTTTGAAAGACAACACCAAAAATATTTCAACTTCTTAGACTAAGAGTCCCACCAAGCATGCTAAAAACTATTGTCACTTATATTTTTACCCTTTGAGGAGATGTCTCATCTTTCATCATTCAAGTGACATTGTTGAAACACCTCTAGGATATGAGTGAGCCTAAGAATGAGGTGAATCTCTAGATAGAGTGAGCTTCCTTGATGTACCATTTTGGATCACTACTAAACCTAAAATTTGTGAGGGAAAAGAGAGATAAAAATGAAAGAAAACTATTCTCAGGGATGCGATACACTAAATAATTTGATGACTTCCAACTAGTGACATATTAGACATGAGAATAAAGGACTAACCAAACATACACTTTTTGAATTTGAATATTCTCACATCAATGTTTCATTATGAGGTTATGGATGAATGTTTAGGATATGAGGGATAAAAAAGAGGCCTTTAATGGTAATATTAAATAGGATAAATCACTTAACCTTGATACTTCCTAGAACATTTCATATGACCTATAAGAAAAAGCTAAAAACAGGTGAAAGAATGAGACAACATGCTAAGGAATCCATAGTCTTCACTAAAAAATATCCATCATTCAAGTAAAAATACTATGAAAAAATTATGAAATAGGTAATTATTAGTTTTATTGATAAAATGGTATGCAAATGAGTATGGCTTCACCATACTGAGGTGGAACATGAATTACAAAGGCCAAAATGGCTAGTTTTTATAAAACTTGAGAGAGAGAGGATAAGAGAGAAGTTAAAAGGTCAAAAGGACACTTGTCAAGATGATAAAATTATTTAATGTGAATGAGAAGAGGATGTGAAATGGATAATTAAAGGCTAAAAGAGACAAGTGGCTTTGTAAGTCATGAAACTCATGAAAAGTGGCATATAATTCCCTTTACTGGATTAGAAAATTGCTTTCTTTATTCACCTACATTTGAATATCCCAAAAATAAATAGGTATATGTATGATTATTATAATTAGAGAGAATTATTACAAGGATACCTCTCCAGGTATTGATCATAGTCTTGGTCATCTAGAATCATCCCAAAATGAGCTATCACCATCTACAGTCAAAATAACTCTTATTTCATACACCCTGCACACTTGGCTTCAAAATTGGATTAATTTTTCCATTAAAATCCATGTGATGGAGTGTATGACACTTTTAAATAATATCCATGACCTTATACTACTTAGGCACACCTTAAAAAGTCTCTCACGTGGAGTTTTCACACTGTCACCCTCTTGCTCACTATGCTAATTTTGACTTGCTAATATGAGAGCTATTTTTTGAACACTTAATATTATTTATGAAGAAATAAATGATCATATTTAGTTATTAAAAGTTTATATCTTCTTCCCAAAGTTGGTTTAATCCTTTGATAGTCCCTAGAACCTGTACAATAGATAAAAAAGATAAAATAAGTAGTTATGTACCCTATTCATATAGATTACATATAAATAATTATAATTTTATGGATATTGAATGAGTCCTCTACAATATCCAATCCTTTTTATAGACAAAATATGCCATTTTTGTGCAATATCTCTTTCATTTCCTCAAATTGGTCACTAGCAAGGGTTTTGGTGAGTCTAGGCCTCTTTTACCCTCATAAGGTTCATTCATAAAGTTATGACATTTAAGATGAAAAAAATTATCACTATAAAATAGTTTAGTACCCCTTATAACCCCTATAAAATTCCTTGACCTCCATTCAAATCCTCATGAAATATGTGAGCAATCAAATCTCTCCTATCGAGCTTGTTTCTCCACTTTGCATAGGTTTGATGTAGCCCTGAGCCTAAGTATTTTTTATTTTGGATTATAATTAAATAAAAAATCTGTAAAACCTAAAAATTAATCCTATAAAAATGTTAAAACTTTTTATAAATCTTATCTCATGCTAGAAGTGAAGGTGACCTCTCATTTGGGCACTAGGCCTAATCATGCCTAATACCCTATTTACACCTTAAAGCCCAAAATGAATTTTTTGATGGTTTTAAATATATTAAAATAGATTATATACTTATATTTTTATCCCATATACATTTTAAAATCATTTTTAAATCTCAATTAGAAAAATCAATCAATGTTTTTATTTGAAATTTTCAAGGCTAATTTTGAAATCAATGTAGAAAACTAATCTTATTTAAATAAAAAACAAGTTATACAATAATGAATGGCATAATGACACTAGGTAAAGATCTCAAAAGGCAAACATGGATTTGGTTTTGAAATTGGAATTTTGACACAAGGAAATCAAGTCTATGAAATGATTTGATCAATGTAATGATGTTATTATGATCTAAATATGTGATCAATGTTTATTTCATGACACAAAGGCATAAGTTTTGAAATGCATTGGGCAACATAATGACACCCTTTTCAATCAAGTCATACACAAACACAAAGGTTGATAAGAAGATATGTATGATGTCAAATGGGTAGCATAACACCTCCTCAAACAAAGGAGTGATGTATAAACAAAGGATTATCATAAAACCTCCTAAAAACCATGTAATAAAGGATAACATAACACGAACACCTAAGTGTAACATCCTAAATCCTAAAACTGACAAGGTTGTATAATATTGTTGAATCGTATCAATATACTCATTCTTGAAAGGATTTAAATTGTTAATCTAAAAAGTAAAAGCACATTAAAAGTAGGGTATTTAGGCCCCCACTTATCTCAATAGTTTATACTATGACATGGAAATTTGAGCTACTTTCCCTACATCAATAGTATGTCTATGGCAAGAGGGGTTGTTCTAAACTATCAATTTTCACACATTTTTATATGGTCCCAATTGTGGCTAACATAAGAGATGCTCACATCAACTAGATTCACATCAATTATATTCTTGTGAAAATGTATTTTTATTTCACAACTACTACATTAATTACCTTCTTAGTGTAGTGTGATGTCCTATTTGATCATACGTTTCAAGGGAAGTAGCAACTAATGGAGGTAATTTAAATGCTTAAACTATGATCCTAACAATTCACCAGGTCAATTTATATACCCCACCATGGAGTGTGGTTGAAACTATGATAGGATATGAATTCAAAGGTTAACACTTCCCTAAATAACCCATGAGGAGGCAATGAACTCCCACTCACAAGCTAAAATATATGAAAAATAAAGACAAGTGAAAATACCTTAGGGTCATTTTGGGATCACCCAAAACATACAAACTTAGGGAGGGACTTAACAAAAAAAAATTCATGATTTTGGACTAAAGTTATAAATTCAAAGAATGATAAATTTTGGTCACTCAATTTCCCTAAAGGGGATGGGGGGAGAGCATACATGTGTCACTCGATTTGCTAAAAATAAACAAATTTCAACAAATAAGAATAAAACAAACAACTCATAAGAGTATGTAACTAAGTGTGAGGGTTTATTTTAGAGCACCAAAATAAAGTAAGTTGTGAAAATTTAACCCCTTAACATTAGTTGTTCTAAAAACATGCAAAACTTTAAAAATAACTAAGGCATGAAAAGAACCAAGTTCATTTTAAACACCAAAGATAAATTGTATAAGATTTAACCATGTTCAAACTTTGCTTTTTACACCTTAGGACCTGCAATTTATTAGAGGGTTTTTTTGCTTAGAATCCCAAAAGTGAATGAGAAAACAATATTTATGATTTAACTCTCAGGTTTCTTATTTTTTTTGTCTCATAGAGATCAATGTTGATCCATTAAGGGATCGATGTCAATCCATAGAGATCGATGGTGATTGATCCACATAGGGACCAATATCAATTGATAGAGATCAACATTGGTTCCTAAAAAAACTTAAAAAACACAATGTGGTTTTTCACAAAAATATTTAGGTAAAATGAGCTTAAAACCAATAACTATCACTATATCCTACAAGGAAATGGTTAAATAAACAATATGTAAGTTCTTAGACATAGAATAAAATCTATAAAACTTAGGAAAACCCTTATTAATCATATTTATATCATGCTCTACATTTCACATAGGTATCAATTTTGATATGGGAGAATTGATGTCAGTATAGGATAATTGATGTCAATCTTTGTAAAATTTTGAAATAAATAGACATCAATTACCTTCAACCAGTGTGTTACTAAAAATAGAAATATGTTAAAATGAACTAAAAACTCAAATTTTGAATATTTATAAGCATCCATTAGAAAAACTAAAAATTTTATATTAATCTCCTTGCTTATATAGGATGCTTTTGGTCCTACCAAGTATGCCAACATGTGAACTAAGAATTTGATATAGAGGGGTGGTTAGTCCTGTGCTAGTCTCATAAAACAAATGAAATGAACAAAATAAGATCCTAAAACTTCTAGCCTAGACACTAGGGAGAGATTAGGTTAAAAAAACTAAATGAAATCACAACAAAAACATAAAATACATAACTATTTTACCTTTTTGTTGAATGGTTTTCTTGGCTTGTGCATAAAAAATTCTTCATCAATAGAGGTTGTTTCGCTCCTTTCCTTAGCACCTTGGCTTGTGATTTCTTGGCTTGAGATTGGGGCATGATAACACTACATTCATGAGTTTTATGGATAAAATCCTACATAATAACTCTACAATATCCAAGATTATAAATGAAGAGGTATGGCCTTGTATTTATAGCCTTGAGAATTAATTCTCAACCAAGGTGAGTTAAGCGTGAGTTTAGGCTTGGAATGGGTTCAAACTACACCTAGGTGAGTTAAAATTAACTTTATTTGAGTTAATAGTTTTAAATTAATTATAATTTTCAATTACCAGGCATGGCTCTCAAATTAGATATTTTAGGATATTTTCAAAGAGCTTAACAACTCATAAAGGCAATGATGTAATGCTAGGATATTTTCAATTTCCTTTTTTAGATATTCATTAATTTAGAATGGATAATTCAACTAGGCATTTAATCTTGTTTAGTTTGTTAATTGATCTATATTATCCTTTTAGCTCTTTCAAGATTTTATTAAGTGTACAAGTGCCCCGTTTAATAGGTCCAAAGGCCAAATTGATAGTTGTGATGCCATAAAGTGATTAGCGATGAATCTATGAGAGGTTATTATTGAATACAATATAATACCATAGTTAGGGATATCTCAAAATTATTATGAGATTTGGTGAATTATGTACAAGAAAATTTGGGATGTTTAGTGATTCCTGAGCTTAATTTGAAATGGTTTGTAGGAATTGGTCTAAAGTCCAATCAATGGCCAGTTGTGACCAGTTTTAGGTGTCTACAAGATTTTATTATGTTCTTATGCTTCCTCCATATTTTAATGAATTTGAATATAATATTTTTCTTTATCTTTATTCCACTTCTATATTTGTATACCTTAGACATGTGCCCATTTCCCTTGTGTGTGCTTTATTATTTCTATATGCAGACATTTGAACATTTCCTTCTATGTGTCTCTAAGCCAAATTAATTATTGTTTATGTATGTGGACATTTGAACATTTCCTTCTATGTGGATCTAAGCCAAATTAATTATTTTTTATGTATGTGGACATTTGAACATGTCCTTGTATGTATTCATTCTCATATTTAGTGACATGTGCCCATGTCCCTCATTCTCATATGTAGTGACATGTAACCATGTCCCTTATATTATGTACCCTTGGCTTACCTTTTGTGTGCCTCATGTGCTTATATGTATGTTTCCTTGTACCTTTACACCATGAAACTTGTATTTTCTTAATACACACACAATATGTTTTGATTCCATGAGGGACCTCATGCATCTAGCCTTCCTACTTGGGTGTTGTGATGGACATCATGCCCCATCCCCTAGGTAGTTACTCAAATTTACTGATATGCATTGATTAATTATATCTTGACACCCTTTTTAAAAGATAGATTACAGCATACATATTGCATTACTTACTCATGCTCAAATTTATTTATATTTTTATTTTATGTTTGTACATTATATTTTAATATCATACACATGCTCTGGCTAACACATTTTATAAAGCTAATTATTTAGAGGGTGGTTCTTACATAGATTTCACAACTAACCTTAATGAGGGGGAATTTATAAGGGTTTTTCATAGAGATTAAGATCCTATATTTTTATTCACATATACATTTCAGCACACAAGCTCAGTTTTAGACATCAGACACAGACCATAATAGAGACTCAAAATTCAATTTGGATCACTCAAAAATTAGACTAGGTGGACATTAGCACCTAGATTGGGACATTAGCACCATAGGTAACTACTATCCACTACAAGGTGATACTATCTAATATCCCTAGCTTTAGGATATTCTAGATCATTCAAACTAGTACACTAAGTATAATACATATTTTCATAGATATAGTCATAGGTTTGATAGTTATGTTTAGATTTTGCTTAAATTCATTTATTTTATCTCAAATTCATAGTAGTTACTCATATTTGGGGGCATCATGTGTTGCATTATCACTCCCACATTTAGTTCAATTACACAAATTTAATTATTACAAATTTATTTCAGATTTAGTATACTCAGATACCAGATTGGGGGCATGTGTGTGACACATTAGTTTCCATATACTCAGCTACACATAGGTTGACTAGATATAATGGAAAGATTCATGTCATTATCTATGTTATATACACTTGCTATCATAATCTAGGTTATCACTAGATTCATTCTTTACTCCATATATAATGGTTGGCATTCCTGAGTGGCCTAGAGCTGTCTAATATACCTTAGTGGTTGTAGAGCCAAGAGACTCAGTTAGATAATTTCATCTCTTTTCATAGTTAAATTATAGATGCATCTACTCTACATAGGTGGGAAATTATGGATTCATGCCCAACTTTATTTCTTGATCCACCCACATGAGAGGGTTAGACACACTTATAGTCTTATCCAAACTATTCATAGATCAAGATCCATCAAGTAGGGGTGGGAAATGATGGAGTCAAAAATAAATTGAGTTCTTTAACCACCCATATGAGGATTGAGAAAGCCATCATCTCATCCAAATATATTCAATAATATGATCACTATGTACAATCACACACAAGTTTTTACAAGGTTCATGTATTGGTTCACATACCTAATGAGGTGTATTCATTCTTTTCCTCTCATTATTTAGCTCGACCTAGTTACATTATTTCAACATAGTATTTTGTTTTTTAGAATCTCTTAAATAAGGACTAATGTTTTCATGTTTAATTTTATGGCATCACTTTGGATCATGTTCTAAATACATAGACCCAAATTTACATACTCAACCTCAACTACGTGTTTTTCACTCCCAATGTATGTCCAGATACACTTAATTTTCCTTTATACTAATCATTTTACTTTGTTGCATTACTAACATAAAAAGGGGGAAAATTTAATCACCTAAAAGTGGTAATTGGATACTAAGAGTGTCACTTGAGTTAAATTATTCCTAAATTAGCCTTATACCTATCTTAGAGTCTTAAACACAATTTTCCATTCAATGAGTAGACCACAACCACCTATAGTTAGTCAAAACATAGTCCCAAAACTATCTTCCAAGATCCTAACCCAAATTACTAAGCAATCTTCCATGTGGACTTTAGTGCCACATTTGGGATACTATAACCACATAGCACTAGTGTCCCCAACTGGGTGCTACTATCCTTAGCCTCATCTCTTCCCAATGGATACTTTTACAAATGTGTGCCCCTCTTAAGGTTAGCCTAAGCACATTTATTATTTACACAAGTTATTGAACTCTATAAATACAAGTATAATTGACCTATATTCACTAAATGGAAAAGAGATCTAAAAATAAATTCAAACCAAAGATAAGTTGAGAAAAATTAAGGTATCTGATCCCTAATCTACCCTACTTCTGCATACTACCATCTACATTATCCCTAAGCCTAATTTTAATATATTTTAAATATCAAGCACAATCAAGGCATCTAATTCCATTCTCATTATATCATCCATTTACACTTACATCAAGTATTAGGTGGGAGAACTACATTGGCCTTGATCCCTCTTCAGAGTATTGGTATGTAAGCAACTCTCTTCAATATGGGGTGTTAAGGATGTCCAACCTATCCTACTAACAAATACATAATTATTACTCATGCCATACTTCTAAGGAGGATTATCATTTGCACACTAAATAAATTTTTCTAGGCACAACATATAGCTCCAGGTTTCATATGCAAAGGAATAATACATAAAAACATAGGCACTAGTAATCCCATAAAATAGGAACTATTCTATAAAGGGGACATTAATGACATATTGAGGACACTACAAAATCATGGCACTACTATCCATATGGGACACTAATGTCTAGTGAGGAAATAAATTTTAGAATATTGTTAATGACACATAAAACTATCTAGAACCTAGTTTTTAAAACCCAAATCATCTGTCATAGCCACTTTTTAGATAAATCTATATTTATACCTATTTATTGCTATTTTTTAGATAAGCCTATATTTATGCCTATTTATATTTATTTTTAAAAGGTTAAATAAGGTCAAATGCTATATAAATTAGTGATTAATTATTGTAATTTATTTAACTGATTTAGACATCTCAACCCTTTAATCTAAACATAGGTTTTACATAGTTAAACCCTAAAAGGTTAAATCAACAATAGTGACTTAGTTTGTAATTAGGAAAATTAGGCTCGTGGGTTTATCCTTCAGTACTTCAGACCTATATATGTCTTATCCATATGATTGATATAGAAATAAGATATAATGGGGAAGCATTTTCTCAATTTAATGCTTGATAGAGTGTTTTAATAAGTTGTTTTGGTCTCTCTTAGTCTTTTATAGGTTTTGTAGGTGAGGAATGAATGAGGGTTGATCTTATATTTATATCAATCTCTTTTAATAATTAACTCACATTAAAACACTTAGGTTGAACATTAGGAAACATTTCATTTAAAAATTATATGACTTTGGGGTAGTGGGCACTTGCATCGAGTTAGGACCCTAGCATCGACATAAGTATTTATCTCAAATGTTAGTATCTAGGGAGAAAAAAAGTAAGTATAGTCTCAAAACTTTTATAGGTGGAAGATAAGTACATTTTAAGAATTTTGGGTATGGTAGAAGGTTTGGATCATCAAAATGAGACTAGTTAAACTAAGAGATAGGCCAAGGGGCACAAGATAGAGAAAATGTGAGACTTGTGGAAGTGGGAAAGGTCTAAAACTAAGAGGAACAACCAAAGTCTAAGTTTTTAAATTATACAATATTTAGGTTATATATAATCCATATATCATCTACAGGTGGTCAACTATTATTATAAGTATTTTCTAAAAAAATTTATGGATGTGCACTTGTTTAGCTTCATTCCCTTCTAGTGTATGTTTAACTAGATATCTATAACTATAATAATCCTTTTTAAATTATGTATTAAAAATAAGGGACATAAATTCGCATATGAGAATTTGCCTTCTTTGCGTCAAGGAAAATTTGAGAAAATTTGTGATTGTATCTTACAATTTAAAATTATTTTTCATCAATTAATTTACCAACCAATTCATTTGTAAGTACAATATATTTTACCTAGAGGTCAAATATATACATTAAAAGATAATTTACTCTATTATAAGTTTTTGAATCATTTATATCTCTTTGTTATGAAGTCTTAACATTAGAATGAGGATTGGGTCTTTTTAAAGTATCAAATAATATGAATATGGACATTGAATTAATGAACTAAAATTCATATTTCAAAGTCCAATAAAATAACATTAAAGCACATATTCAAAATCAAGAACAAGACTAAAATTATAACTTATCTTCTTCTATAAATGTATGCACTAATACACTCCCTAATAATAAAATGTGCCTTAATAACAATGCTCCACTAAATAGAGTTCAATTAACTTTTGAACAAGTCAAAATATACATAAGGGAAAATAATTTATTCCTAAACATATTAATTAAAACAAGGAAGGTGAAACTTATAACATTTGTTTTCAATGATCACCCACATGTTATTTTAAATACATTACTGGATAAAAAGGTAATCAAATTACACCCTAATTATCACCATCCTCTTAAAAAATTGAAAAAAATGAAATACTAACCATTGTATACTTATAATGGAATTAATGTAATCATTATAATTATTTTTATGCATTAAAATATAAGATAAAATAAATTACAAAGAAATTAATTATTTTATTTCAAAACATTAATGACAAGTCAAAAAAATCTTCAACTTTGTCTTCTAAATTTCTAAATGATCATCACAATATTTTTCAAAACTCTTTAGTATAAGATACAATAGTTTCAAAATATTATCTTAATGATAAATATCAAGATAATTATACCATTTTTAATTTCCAAACAAATAATATAAGTAATGAAAAGGCATTAACACCAGTCTTCTAATTTACAAAATTCAAAAATGACAACTAAGTTTCCTACAAAAGTATGGATTCCTAAGATACGACAATTTCAATTTAAGCATAATAAATCAACTATTACAACTTCAAGAAATAAAAAACCAATGGATTATTCCACATTTTTATTCCTATTAAGTTGGCAATTCTTAAATTCTAAAAATTCTAAATCAAAGATACAATGAGCTAACTTTGAATCTATCAATATAACATGACTCATACATATGCATTATTCTATCTTTTGGCTTCAATTTCACTTTGGTAACTTACCCTCTTTATTTTAAAACCAATTAAAATAATTCAAAAAAAAATCTTATAATACTTTCAATACATAATCTTTAAGGCATATACTTACTATTTATCATACTATGGATTTCATTACACTTACATGCTTACATCTCCCTACTTTTACATATTACATGAGCATACATAGTATTTTGTCCATTTGGGGCATGTACATTTTTATCTCTATCAATATTTTATGCTACATTTCTATGATTAAAATACACATACATTGGGGGCATATCACTTGCCTTCCCTCTTGACACACCATGCATTATCACCTTATTGTTGATTGTTCAAATTCATCACTTTATTTATATTTTTTATGCCTTTTTTCATAGGTCCTTTCCAATTATTTTCCACTCCAATTTTGAAAAAAATCACAAATTAAAATATGGAAAAAACATTCACATATTTTAAAAATACAAAAACTCAAAATAGTTTCAAAAAAAAAATCAAAACAAGACCTTAAAGCATTTTTAAAATGTTACTATCATACTTATTTCCATGTGTTCCATATTTCATATGAGTATATATAATATTTTAATTTTTCATAATCACACTTATTTTCATGAGGTATTTGAGTGTGATACAAGACATACTATAACATGAATTTTTTTATTTCATCCTTCCCTTTTACCTTGTTAGGTTATGGAGCTAAAAGCTTCACCCAGATGCAAACATGGAGGGTTGTTGAGTGTCACAGTCACCGGCGTCAATCAGGACAACCGACATCAGTCAAGTGGAGATAGGAAGCTGCCAACATCAGTCAGGGATCGGCTGACATCGGTCATCCCCAGACAAATAAAGACCAACGTTAGTTGCCTGTGTGGTTTTGAACTACGAGTTTCATAGACAGTTTGTTAACGAATCGATTGTTTGCATGTTAAAGACTAATTTTAGTCTTGAGCTGCATTTCTAATTATTGTTTTGCATGGGATATATATAATAGACTCATGGGATGTATTGTAAAGTGTGCTAGATAGAGAGAGCAAGGTTTTATCCTTCAAAGGGAAGAGATCATGGTTAGCTCCTCATAGTGCCACAGTGCCAAGTGTGTATGACCAAGTAGATCTGTGAGAGAGCAAGATCTGGTAGAAGATCCATAGGGGTGCTGGTATGGAGAATCATAAGGACTTGGTGAGGCAAGGACAAGGGTTCTTCTGAGTATGTAAGATCAAGTTTATTTATAGGTGTGCAAGATCAGGTGAGATCTACATGTGTAAGTAAGATCCGAGATTTGTAGGTTGTTGCAAGATCAAGGAGATCTACTTGGAGTGCATTGTGTACTCAGACCTGGAGTACTTTGAGTACTCAGTTGGTATTGGTAGTAGTGTTATTGAATGGTTGGAGGTGAATAACAACTCTATGTTTGAGTTATTTATTGTGACTATAATTGAGAGAGAACTCTTGAAGATATTTATTGTTTACGCCCTAGAGGTGTGGGAACCCTAGAGGAGTGTAAAGAAGATTGTGGCATCTTCTTTGTTGTATTTCCTTCTGGATGAGTATTAATACAATTGGGTATTGTCTCTCATATTCTGTGTTATTTCTAAATTTCTTGTTACTTGTTACTTCTGGTTAAATTCCATGTTTAGTTGCTTATACAAAGGTAATCAACTGTGCTCTTCAAGAGCAGGGGGTCCTGACAATTGGTATCAGAGCTAAGGTTGCAGGGAGTAGGTTTGTGCTTGATTACAAGTCACTCTCAGGGGGTTTTGATTGAGTGGGAGTATAGAAATGGTAGAATAAAGTACACTAAGAATGGAGGAATTCAAAAGCAAGAATGGTCAATTACGGTGTTATGGAAAGAAAGAGCAGGTAAAGAAAGATTGTTGGTTGGTAGCAAATCAACATGAAGGAAATAAAGAAGCAAGTATTGTTGCATGGATTTTTGCACTAGTTTCTCTTGTATGTTCCTTAGATAAATTAGAATCTTGGTTTATAGATTTTGTTGCCTCTTTCCATGCAGCCCCAAATAGAGTATTTTTCCATGTTAAGGTCCATGGAGACTTTGGAAAGATTTATTTAGGGCTTGGTGAGCCTTGTCAAAGTATTGGCAAAGGTGAAGTGCGGCTAAAATTATAGACGGCCAACACATGGGTGTTGAAGGATGTCATGCAAGTCTTAGTTTTGAAGATGAGGCTAATTTCTTCAAGAAAGTTGGGTGAAGAGAGATGCACAGGAACTCTCACAGCAGATGCACTTGAATTAGCAGGTGGTAAGAAAGTAGGTATCCTTTATCTATCTACTTATATTACTGATTCTTCTTTTGTTGTGAAGATGTGGCTTTGTAGGCTTGGTCACATGAGCAAGAAGGAGATGCATGTTCTTAAGAGAAAGTCAGATGTCTTTGACAAACTTAAGAACTAGAAAGCCTTGGTGTTTATGGAGGAGATGATGGATAGAGATTAGTGGATGGGACTGAATAACTCTGAGTAGGGTAGTTTGGATAGGGTTTTGATCCAAAGAGAGCTCACAGGTAAAAATTCATCACTCACAAGAGAACACAATTACCGATGTTGGTCAGGTGGAATTGATGTCGAATAGGCAGGTACTAAAGATGATCATGTGTAGATCAGCACTGGTAGTGTCGAGTGGAGCATCACAGGTTGTGTGGTGGTTGGTCTTCAAGATTGAGCTTGAAGAGGGATACAAGCCAAGAAACAAATTATAGATATGTACAAGTACAGGTATAGGTGTAGCTATTTATCTCCAAGTGGGAGATTGTTAGGTTGTGGAGCTAAAAGCTTCACCCAGATGCAAACATGGAGGGTTGCTGAGTGTCACAGTCACTGGCATCAATCAGGACAAATGACATCAGTCAGGTGGAGACAAGAATCTACCAACATCAGTCAGGGATTGGCCAACATTGGTCATCCCTAGATAGATAGGGACCGACATCAGTCGCCTGTGCAGTTCCAAACTATGAGTTTCACAGACAATTTGTTAACAAACTAGTTGTTTGCATGTTAAAGACTAATTTTAGTCTTGAGATGCATTTCTAATTATTTTTTGGCATGGGATCTATATAATAGACTCATGGTCTGTATTGTAAAGTGTGCTAGATAAAGAGAGCAAGGTTAGCTCCTTCAGAGGGAAGAGAGCATGGTTAGCTCCTCATAGTGCCACAGTGCCAAGTGTGTATGATCAGGTAGATCTATGGGAGAGCAAGATCTGGTAGAAGATCCACAGGGGTGCTGGTATGGAGAATTATAAATACTTGGTGAGGCAAGGACAAGGGTTCTTCTGAGTATGTAAGATCAGGTTGATCTTTAGGTGTGCAAGATCAGGTGAGATATACATGTATAAGTAAGATTTGGGATTTGTAGGTTGTTGCAAGATCAAGGAGATCTACTTGGAGTGCATTGTGTACTCAGACCTAGAGTACTTTGAGTACTCAATTGGTACTGGCAGTAGTGTTACTGACTAGTTGGAGGTGAACAACAACTCTGTGTTTGAGTTGTTTATTATGACTGTAATTAAGAGATAACTCTTGAAGAGATTTATTGTTTATGCCCTAGAGGTGTGGGAGCCCTAGAGGAGTGTAAAGAAGATTATGGCATCTTCTTTGTTGTATTTCCTTCTAGATGAGTATCAATACAATTGGGTATTGTCTCTCATATTCTGTGTTATTTTTGAATTTCTTGTTACTTGTTACTTCTGGTTAAATTCTATGTTTAGTTGCTTATACAAAGGTAATCAATTGTGCTCTTCAAGAGCAGGGTCATATGAGTATATATCATATTTCAATTTTTCATAATCACACTTATTTTCATGAGGTATTTGAGTGTGATGCAAGACATACTATAACATGAATTTTTTTATTTCATCCTTCCCTTTTACCCAATAACCTTGCTAAGTTGGGAGCATTTATTTGTTCTCTGAGAATACTTCCAAAGGTTATATCTATCACACAGAAGTATTTTTATGCACTCATACTCTTATTGATGTGCATTTTGGCACACACCAACATGTAAGTTGAGTGCGGAATCACTGAAACTCTCCTAAAAGGATGTTTCCATAGAACCTCCCCAAGGTCAACATACTAGTCTCACTTATTTGGTCATTATGGTTTATTCTCAGTCAAGGGGTCTTTGTTAGTTAACACTCATGAAAATAAGCTTACACTAACAAGACTAGTTCACTTAGATTCTAAAAAAAATAACCTTGGTAAATATTAATTTCCATTATTTAATTGAATTCAACAATGCATCAACAATGATAAATAAACAAAGATCATGCAATCTAGGTAAAATCTTAGAAATTGATTACAAAACAAACTATTTCAAGACTAATATAACCATGTTTATAAAAAAAACAAATTAGAGGGTAGGGAAAAAAGGAAAGATGAGCCTGATTTGTAGAACAATAGATATGATTCTATTAAGTGGAAAAAATATTTAATAAAATGGTCTTGTTTGGTCAGTGGAGCACACCCAACATACAAATATGGTGAAAGATTTTTATATAGCATTAATTATATAGTGGAGGGAAACTAAGTCACCACATATATTTATAGACCAATAATATTAGCTAACATAACTTTTAGATTAAATTCAAGAATCAAAAATATGATTCATTACACACTCTATATGAACACATAAATAAACCTCAACAACATTAGCTCATGCAAATAAAAAAACTACCTAAAAAGTAGAAAATTACATAAAAGGAAGAGGCAAAGATCTTTTATCTCTTTCCTAACTATTATAATTTATTATTTGATCTATTAGCTAGCCCCTATTCAAACAAAGAGTTAGCCTTTTATAGTCAAGGTAAGTCCATCTAGTCATTAATCCATCCACATATTGGTGGTTGTAAGAATTCAATGGGATAGATCCATTTGAATTGGAATTTTTGAATATATTGCTTAATCTCAAGATAATTGATAACTAGGCCATGCTCAATCAATTTTGAATTTAATTCTAACCAATTGAATGTCAATGAAATCTCCTTGGGATAATCTTCTGGCCATACTCTATGCAGAGGTACCAAGGCCTAATTAAGGCATTCCTATATATTTTGTGTCCTTAATCACTGAACTCCAATATGCACACCAAGTCTAATTTTAATGCCACTACCAAAATAAAATTTAACCTTGCATATTATTATTGAATTTACATTAAGATGATCCCTCAAAAATTTGGTGTTATAAGTGAGATTGGACAAATAGTTGATTCTAGGTTATGACAGTTTGATGGGTTGAGATAACCATCAATTTTTGGCCTTTGAGATACTTATGATGACCCTACCAACTAGCCTATACTTTGAGATTCATCCGGATGTCTTGTTTCCACTTGGTAGTTTTTAATAATTAAGGGGCCTATCGTAATATTTTGTCATTAGGGGAATGCTACATGGTAGTTTTTCACTTACTCACTACTCAATCAAGGTCCCATATTTTGTTGATCATAATTTTGGCTAGGATTCCTTGAGATTTTAACATGTGGTCACATATTAAGCATCTATAATTCTATTTCATATTGACTATGTACTAACCACCCCAAAGGCCCAAGGAAATGGGATTATGCCATGTGGCATCATCCCAACTAGTCAGAGGCTTCTTGGGTGGGATTTATGTTCAATGTATCCTAAATACTCTATATCCCCAATATTTTTATGTGGCCTCATATTGGGCACTCATTTTATCTCCTATCCATCTGACTATTATGATCGACCCAAGGGCATGGAAAATTGAGATGCTTCCATGTGGCATCATCTTGATCACTTAGAGAGTCTACCACTTGTTTACCATGCATTGAACATAAAAAGGGCTTGGGGAGAAAGTATCATTCCACATGTCATCAGCTCAAGTGTTTAGAGGATATTTGATGAGGTCTTTATTCTAGGCACTTGAGAGGAGTGGATTAACAAGGTCTCAATAGGTGGTAACTCCTCATTCATTCTGGGCCTATAAGAAATATAGTCATTAGACCTTTGAAAAAATAAATTAGTCATTAGAATTCAAATATGAAACTTGTTTAAATAATTAATAAGGAAAAAACCAAATAAATAAAAAGGGGAAGGTAATCTATAATGATATTAATGAATAAAAACAAACATCCTACCAATATTAAAGATAAATTTGACCCACCATTTATAAAATGACTAAGTTTTATAATGAAACCCTAAAACCACTTAGTCAAATCAACTCAAAATCAACAAAAGAGACCAAATAGAGATAAATTTAGTAGATAAAATGGTCCTACTTGGCCAAAATCTGAAGACAATTCAAAATAATATTCCATAAAGTGATTAATTTTTAAAAGTAAAGCAATACAAACACCCAGTCAATTGAGACAATATTTGACCAAAATTCTCAAGGAAAAGATGTGAGAAATATACAATAGTAAGATAATGTATATAAATTTGAAGTGAAATGGTCTATAAATATAAATTTTAATGTAGTTCAAAATGACTTGAAATAGACCAAGACTACTAAGGTTAAGGAAGATTCAGAAAAGTTTTATTAATGAGGTCCTAATTGAAAAAAAATAGACTAAGTGCATACAATAATCATTTTAAGTTTATACTTAGTTAAATAAGTGAAGCAAATATAAAATTATGATTGGAAATTCCCAATGACCTTTTTCAATTAGATCAATAAGTAAAATAGCCAAAGGTCCAAACTCAATTAAACCAAAAGACTAGACTCCCTAGTAATAATAGGTTCATGATTTTAGTGATAAAATTAGGGAATGTTATGTAAGAAATAACAAATTTGACTCTACTATAAAATAATCTTGAGTATTTTGGGAACAAATAAATAGTTTATAACCCATAATTTTTTGCTAAAATAGTGCATATAACACGAACAACATTAGTAAGGGATAAGATGGGAGCAGCTAAGTGTAAAAATACAACATCCCCATTAAAGTGGTGTGTACAAAATGAGTCAATTTACCATTTCATAAACCATATAATGATTAATTATTATGGCTCTAACCATCAGGCTAGTGAGTCTTGGCTTGCATATGTTTACCTCCACATTGATCCACTGTTATCCACGCACCTATAAACCTAAAAGAGTTGCCTCTAATCTAACTCAAGGTCTTGTTCTACTACCAGTTGGGTGTCTATAGCCCCATTAGATATTTATTTAATTACCCAAAATTGAATCTTTAAGAAATTTATTTTATTTTATTTTCTTTCTTTTTCATTTTATATATCTCAATTCAAGTTTGGGAACCACCATGGCAAACATAAATCAAAACTATAGATTTTTTACCCTAGATATTCACCACAAAAATTTTACCAAGAATATTTAGAAACCATTTAAAATATGAAATTTGTGTTTGGTTTCAAGAGGATACCTTCAGTAGCCAACCAAATTTACCCAAACTTACCCAAAAAATAACAAGTACATAACACATACAATAGTCAAAGCCAATAAAATTGACTCAAAAATAGAATCTAAAATAAAAAATAACTCAAGAAGCACCCTCACACAAAATGTCACTTATGATACCTACTTATAATCCTTTCATTTCATCACTTTTCAATGACCAATGTGGAACCATAGGGGAAAAAAATTGGGGTAGACCTAGGTACAAAAATAAAAGGTAGTGAGAAAATAAATAAAAACAAAACAAGAAAGGAAATAAATAACAAAAATCAGAAAGGTAAAATAGCAAAACAAAACAAAATTATTTACAAGATTACATCAATCTAATTCAATCCTGGAAGTAATGTTTGAGTTATTTTCCATTTATAGGTAATGGGACATCCTCACTAGTTAGACACTATAGGTGGAAAGCATTCTCACCTAGGATATTATAGATTTAGAAGGGTCCTATCCACAGGGCATTGAATTTCCCATGATAAACCTTTTCTTCATGAGCCTTATACTATGGTAAAATTTAGTGTTCCATAAGAAATGAACTTGGGTTTTTTTTGGCAAAATTATAAGAATGCATTTCAAAATTATGGTGAAAATACACATAAGCTATTTATGTGAACAGGTAAATTAATATGTGCAATGGGGTGAGGTGTGGAAGTTATTTCATCATGCATCTATAGAATATGATTGTGTTAGATGCCTCTATAAGTATTGGTAGATTCTAGCACTTATTAGTAGATGCCAAAATGTGATGGTGGATGCCAATGTTTATTGGTGGATACCAACACTTGTTGTTTCAGTGAATCTTAGCTTATTATTTTGAAAAGAGAAGAAGAAACCGAGTATGGGTATGGTTGAAAAAACTATTTAATTATGCACATTTGGAATTATAATATTATGAATAACTCCTCATTGGCTTGGGAAGATGACCTATAGATAAGAAATCACCAAATCAAACTTGTTTGTTAGATAGAAAATTGAGTGGATTACATAGCGGTAGCTAGATCCTAAAATCAAGAGATTCCTAAAGGGATATCAATCCACACATTTTAAATAATTAAGTTTATAAAACAAAATAAAAATTACTTGCATCAATAATACAAGGGTATTTGAAATTGAACAAAAGAATGCTTGCTAATAAATATAGACTATAAATGATTAAAATAGTGATAAGCTAATTAATACTAGTGTTAGATGGTTAGGGTATGCTTTAGAAAATTAGGCAAGGGTTTGTGAAAAGTAGGAAAATAGAGAATCAAGTTTGGTTGGGGATAGGTAGGTGTAAATATCCAATTGGATTTTACTACCATAATGACTGTCAGTGGTTGGGTTGACCATTGGTAGTTAAGGTGAGCATCGGCAGTTGGACAAACCATTAGTAGTTGGATAGACCATTAGTAGTTGAGACAACAATCGACAGTTATTATGGGTAGATCTAGGTTGATAATAAGCTGATTGATAGGATCTCAAGGTGAGATTTTAGGATTTGGGTAGGTGTTAGGTTATGAGTGATAAGAAAATAAAGTTAATGAATGCTAAAAATAAAATACTTATCTTGAAAAAAGCTAATCAAGTAATTGATTGAGGCAGTTGGCTCATTGATATAGTCTGATATAACTTTAATTGAGTAATGGTACTTGGTGCTTTGGTAGAGCTATGATAAAAAAAATTGGGTTTCTGACATAGTAGATGGTTTGTTGTATTATTGATGATGATTGACCTATAAAAAGAGAATTCTAAATGCATAATCTCTTGATAATAATTATAGATGATTTCACCTCTCTGTTCCTCTCTTCTTATAGGTAAGGCAAGAGAGTTATAATAAGACATTAACTAGGCCTTTTAATTATAACTCACTCATGTAATGGCTCACATGTGGATTAAGACAAGCTATTTTTAGAAAAGTAAGGTGGATGGATTGCATGTTGGTGATTGAGGAGGTGCACCCTGATCGTTGGTAGTTAGGGTGACTATCAATGGTCAAGGTAACTATCAACATTCATCCTGAGTATCGATGATCAAGGGTGAAGGTAAGAAAGTGGGTAAAATCTAAGTTAAGTTAGTTAGGAAAATTGACTATGGGTTAGGCTCAGTTTGGAGTTGAAGGTTTAGATTGGTCCCAATGGGGTCTTAAGGTGATCTAGGGGAATTTTGACATTTATAATTATGGTGTGTTGATTTTTGGTGTCTATATTTTTCTCCTTTTTATTATTCAACTTTGAATCAACAAGCTGTAAAAAAAATTTAAAAAAAATAAAAAATAAAAAATTGCTAGTTGAAGGTTTAATTACCTTGAGGATGAGAGGAGGTGTTCCCCCTCAAACAAAGATTTGATGAGGAAAAATAGAATTTGGTTCAAGTTTGATAAGGTGGGTGAATGTGATGATGAAGGTGGATGTCATGAATGTGGGTGATAGTTTGGGCACTAAAGCACAAATAGGCATGCCAAAGTGTGATAAAAAGGTGTGATAATTGAGATCATGCATAGACTAGGTTGCCATAGTTGATAACAATAAAGGTTGATGTTAGGAAAAAAATGGAAAAGTGGACCACATGATCACATTTAGGCATGGTGGTTGGGTACACTTACAAGTCTCTAAAGTAATGTCTATGTTTTTATGGGTATCCAGGGTAGGAAGTAGTCTCAGTGAAAACACAAATGGGTCAAGTGTCATGGGTATCTGAGGTAGGAAGTATTCTTGAAAAGACACAAGTGAGTTAGGTAAGCATAACATGGTGTAAGTTTAAAAAGGTTAAGCATAGAAATGTTATCACTACATTCAAAGGACCAAGTAAAAGGTGTCATAAAATACATGCTAGTTGGGCTAAAATGGACCAATAATGAAGTGATGAGGTGGTTGGGGTGGGTGGAGAAGGTAGCCTCCATAGGTGGGTGAGTTGATTTCATATTTATTAAAGATGGCTTTACCAAGGTAAGAGTAAAAAATGTGGGGCTACTTGACCATCAATGGTCAAGTTTCCAAAGGGAAACCATTGACAGTCACTTTGACCATCGATGGTCAGGGTGGAAACCCTAAAAGTCTATGGGGTAAAAGTGAAAAGTGAATCACTTGTTACCCATTGTTAATTTTGCTTGAGTTTGACTTTGACATCTAGTTATTTTGGCACTTCATGGTGAAGGTGTTTTCTAAGTGTGTTTATTTAGGTGGATGGTTAACATTTACCTAAGGTGGATCAAGGTTACCAGTCAGGATATAGGGAACATGTAGGCATGGATGAGGATGGGTAGGCCTTTAGATGACTCCATGGTGGTAGTCAAAAAATGAGGTGGGGGTACCCTTAATTTCTTTTCTCATCTTGATTTTATAAATGGTTAAGGGGTTAGCTATTTGGGTAATGCCCTAGGTAGGGTTTTGGGTAGGTTTTAGGTAAATTTGTTGGTAAAATTAGGAATTGATGGGGTGGGTAGGTAAATTAGGTTGAGTAAGGGTTTAGTTATAAAATTAGGTTTTTTAGCTTGTTTTTTGGATGGGTTTTAGGATAGATAGGGTTTGGGTGTTTTAGATTCAGAACACCCACGGTGACCATTGATGGTCAGGGTCAACCATTAATGGTCAACATCCTTAGAAAAAAGGATGTCTAACCATTGGCAGTCTCCATGACCATCAATGGTTGACTAGGGTAAAGGAGGTTTTTGATAAGTGTTAAAAAAATTAAGGCAAATGAAATTTTAGAATGTTAGGTATAGGTTGGCATTGAAGGTTTTAGAAGGTAAACCTAGCAGGTATTGGGTAGATAGGTAGGTTGGGTAAGGAAATAAGTTCATTACTTAAAGGTTAGGGTAGATTATTAATGTTTTATGTGACTAAACCATGTTTATAAATTAGTTTAGGATAGGGAGAATATATAGATGCACAAATGCATACCACATATCTTTATAGAGATCTAGTAGGGGATGACCCTAACCAACTGGGCCCACATCAAAAAGGTGGGGTTAGGAGTGATAAGGCACTATCAACATGTGTCTTAGTATGCATCCATGGTCATAATGCTCATCAAGAGATGGGATCCTACTATGAACACCTTACTACTACCAATTAGGGATATGATACCTTCCCAAAGGATGTCCATAAGATCACTCAACTTCTACTCTGAGGTAATCTAATCTACCATATAGAGCATGAGGAGCAAGATTATCACATTGAGATGTTATATAGAGATGAGATTGACTAGTTTATATGGAATACTAGGGGTTTAGGTATAGTGCTTTATATTAGAGGGCTCCAAGTGAGAGGAGACTCATGACCATACTCATGATTGTTATTTCATGCTTTTCACTTCCCAACTTGAGTAGTGGGAGGTTCTCTTACTTGTGACTAGGGGTTTTGGTTTAGTTATTATTGGGTTAGACTATATTCAGTTGGGTGCCTATTCTAATTATTTAGATATATAGGGATTTATGGGGGTTTAAGGCCCATAGGAGGTATGGCATCAGTGTCATCTTGGTTCTACATTGTTGGGCCTATAAACACATTTAGGTGTTGAGGCCAGTGGGTTTACCATGGGTAGGTTTCACATAGATTGAGTTCTTTATTGGATTTATACAATGGAGGGATGATTTTTCTATTTTAGGTGCAAGAGGTGGTGCACACAATGTGGATTGGTTTAGGAGTGCACTAGTGATAGGAGACATCACCTAGAGGCCTTATGTCTAGTTTCTAGTATGGCCTAGCTATAGGAGGCAGACACTCTCTCTTCAAAGATATACATAGATAATCAATAGGTAGGATGGGGAGGTGGATTTAATCTCATTTAATAAGGTACATTAAAATTTTAGTTTGGTACATGGTATTTTATGTCAATTCCCTAAGTACAAGTAAGAAGAGTCAAAGATCTTACTACCAAACCCACATCTTGTGCCTACTTTGCTTGACTATGAGGAGATACCAACTAGGGAAAAAATAGATGGTGTTGGGTTTATATATGGGTATATATCATGGTACTATCCTTTATATGTAGCTATAGACATTAGTATGGATGGAGGTGTGAGTTCAATGGTCATAGATCTAGTCAGCCCTAATGGGCAGGTACAAGCAGCTTTAGCCATTACATAGGGATAGTTTATAGTGTTATAAGGGTAGGTGGCCACATTATAGGGCCAAATTTATATACTATAGGGTTAATTTTATACTTTATAAGGTCAGGTTATTACCATGACATGTGAGAGGGATCAATCTAGGACCTCACTAGGCTTGGTGACCGAAGAGAGAGACTCTCTGAGACAGAGAGGAAGAGGAGTAGTAACACTGATAAGGCCATCAAGTACCATCCCCATAGCATGATACCTATTTATACTAAAGTATCTATGATACTATGAGGCCATATTTTTGGCACAATGTCCACAAGAGCCCTGATGGAGTGAGTATAGGGTTAGTTTGGTAGGCAGTGCCAATGTGGTGACACTAGGGTAGTGGGTAGCATCTATATTTGGATAGATAGGGATATCTATGGGATCATTAGGTACATCAGGTGGGCAGGCACCAGGATCTAGTAGTGATTTAGGAGGTAGTGGTACCCCTGAGATATAGATATAACTAGATTATGACATCTTATATATTATATTTATTCTAGCCTATAAGCTAATGTGGTGAGATGTACATTTTGAGAGAGAAACATGTCTATTTGCTTGTACACATTGTTATGTTATTTAACTCACAAGTTATATATGATCATTATTTGTGCTCATGTTCATGGTTTATAGTTTGATGTTGATTTTTAATACTTATGGTGTGATGTTTATATTGCTTATAGATGATGTTTATGTTATGGTTGAATTGCTAGACACTGATATAGGCTTAACTAGGCATGAGATGGTTTTAATTTATGGTTATGCTTATGACATGCTAAATTTTAATGAGTATGTACTACATTATTTATTTTTTAGACATGTGATGGAAAATAGTTGATTGTTTAAATGCTCAAGGATGTTATGGATTTATTATTCTTGATATGGTTATGCTTGTTGTTAATGTTTAAGATAAAACAAATGAGGTAGTTTAATTAATAACACTAGATGGGATACCAAATAATATAACCAAGAGACAAATTTCATAATGAAAATATCAACTAGTCATGATAGGATAAGAAGAGGGCACGATGTTTGTTCATTAATAAAGACTAAAAAAACCAAAGTTGGAATTTCTTAATGAATATAAGCCCTTCAAATGCTTTACATTAGTGTTCGATAGCTAGTTAAGAAGGTGTCTTGACCACATAATGCTAAGTAAGCTCAAAAAACCCTTATGCATAGTGAGTAAAGGGGAGATCGGAAAAAATGGAACCTTCTTATGAGACTAGCACACCTCTTTTGTAGGTGTTCTAAAGAGTCAGTACAAACAAGTCTATGCCAAACTATGTAGACTAATTGATGCAGAAAGTCTACTTGTGAAAGCTGATTATAGCTTCCACCTTTTTTTTTATGAGAGTCGATTGTGGCTTTCACATTACTATGCTTTTGTTGTGATTTTGATAATGGTTCTATTTTTTATTGTTATGTATGGGAATTTGATCGATGTGAGAAGATTCCAATAAATTTCTATGCTTTTGACAAATGCTTTACTTAGCCATCCTTCAAGGGAGTGGTTTAAGTTTAAGTGTTTTTTTCAAGGCTTTGTTATGTTTGTCCTTCAAAGGAGCAGTCCACCTTACATTTGTGAAATTTTAGATATATTTTTAATAGTTTTCCTTCAAGGGAGTAGTCTGTGAATGCTAGGAATGACCCATGAATGCTAATGATAGGTGTTTTTACCTTTTATTTCTTTGATTTCACTTAACATAGACTTGATTAGGGTAGTTTATGGGTTTACCTTTATGAAGGTAAAACTAAAAACACAAGAAGGTTGTTTAGGTGTAAAGTGGTTTAGGTGACAATGACCATGAGAATCCATCATCTGAAAGTGTTGAAAGTAACATGAGAATCATGCCATGGGTAGAGCCATGATACCCATTATTTAAGATAAGGCTATGCTAGTGATAGATAATCACATGATTTGGTTATAATTGGTTTCCCTTAAACTAGTGAGATCAATATAGGTAGATAGAAAGGGATGAGCTTAAGTTAGACAAAAGATGAGCTTGATCCTTCTTAACAAAAGAATGGACATAGATGTGAAGCATTAAGGGGATCAATTTCTAGGTGGCATTTGAGAGAAGATAATCTATAATCTCATGATCCATACTTGTGGGTTACGATATAAGGTCCAAGCCAATTAAAAGTAACTTTTCCCTACTTGTTTTTTTCCATATTAGTCACATGTTGATTTTCCTTCAGGATGAGATCTCTAATGTTGAACTCATACACTTGAAGGTGATTTTTATAGGCACACTTAATGCATTCATTATATACATATACATGGGTAAGGGATACTAAATGACACTCATCAAGTATCTTGAGTTGGGATAAATAGTGTTGGCAATAATTTTCCTCAAAAATAAGCTCTTGAAAGATATGTGAAGAGAGGGGATTTGGACTTCAAGAGGTAAGACTGTCTCTACTCTAAATGGATAGTACTTTTAAGGGTTCTAATTCTAGTATGATGTGCCCATAAGGTGAAGGGGATGTGCAAATTCCAATTCTAACTATATGTGTTAACCATTTTAGTTAGCATGTTATTAAGAGTTTTGTTAGAGGCCTTAGCCTATCCATTCATTTGAGGGTGATAGGGTTAGGATAAGCTTAAATTAATTTTGAATGTGTCATATAGACTCTAAAATTACTTTTTCTTAAATTATTGACCATTATCAATGATAATCTTATGAGGAATACTAAAGTAGCAGATGATATGATGGTTGATAAAGTCATGAATATTTTCTACTTTGGTGAAGACTAGAGGAATAACCTCTACCCACTTGGTAAAATATTTAGTTGTAGTCATGATAGAGTGGTGTCACTGTGAGGAATGGGGGTTAATTTCACTAATAATATCCATACCCTATTGTGAAAAGGGCCAAAAATTGGTAGAAATTCAAAGAATATGGCTAGGTGCATGATGCAAATTAGCATGTTGTTCACACTTAACAAACTTTTTCATGTAGTCATAGCAATCTTGGTTAAGGGTAGACAAATAATATCCTAGGTTAAAGATACACTTAGTTATAGAAAGGACACTAAAGTGGCCTTCATATATACCATCATGCATTTCCTTTATAGCATGAGAGGCTTCTTGACTGCATAGGCAGTGAAAGAGGAGACCATCAAAGCTCCATTTATAAAGGATACCTCCTAGTATGGTATAAAATGAGGTACTCTAGATAAATTCTCATTGAGTATTCTTATAAATACTAGAAAAATTTATGGAAAGGTTAAGATAGTCAAAGGTTTACTTATACCAAAGGTCAGATTGGGTCTCTTTCATAGTGAAAATGGTAGGAGAGTCTGGTTTGACATAGGAATACTAGGTTAGCCTATGGATAACAATAGATATCCTAGAATCTAAGGGTGTAGATAGTATCTAAGAGGCAAGGGAAGCCATGGTGTTGGAAAACTTATTATTAGATCATAGGGTTGATTGGATGTAGTAGTATTTAAATGACGATAAGAGTTCATCAGCTAATTACTTGTACTTTTACAAGACATCATTCTTACACTATTAGGAGTCATTAATTTTATTGACCACAAGCTGGGAGTCACCAAAGATATTTATTGTTTTGAATCCTATGGCTAAGGTAGTTTGAAGGCCTATCACTAAGCCTTCATATTCAGCCATATTATTAGTACATTCAAAATCAAGCTTGAAGGTCAAAGGGAGAAGTTCACCATCAAAGGGGATGAGTATGATACCTTATCCCCTACCATGATAACACTTTTATCCATAAAATAACATGGTGACTTGATAGGTGAAATCCACTTGTGAGAGGGTTGTGATGGACTTATCGAGGAACTCAAGAAGAGGAGGTTGGTTATCTACTGAGTTGCTTCAACTAGTTGGTCGGCAATGACTTTCCCTTTAATTAACTTTTGTTGAAGGAACTCAAAGTCAAACTCTACTAAGATCATGAGCCACTTGGCTATACACTAGTTTTGGTATGGCTTAGAGTGCATATAATTGAGTGGGTTGGTGTTAGTTATGACATAGGTTTTATGGTTAAGAAGGTAGTGGTGAAGTTCAGTAGCCATGAAGACTAAATCCAAATAGAGTTTCTTAGTATGTGTATATCAAGTCTTATACTCTATAAGTGTGTAACTAATGTAGTATATGGTTTTCTCTTTATATTTCTCATCTTGATGAGCCAACATTCCCCCTAAAGGAATGGTTAGTGGTAGAGATATAAAGATAGAAAGGTTGGTCATCCTTGGGAGGGGTGAGGATAGGTGGAGACAAAAGGTACTTTTTGAGTGAATCAAAGGCCTTTGATAGTTTTTATTCCACTTGAAATACACATCCTTCTTTAGAAGGTGGTGGAATGGTTGACATTATTTTGAAATGCGGGAGATAAAATGACAAATGGATTGAAGCTTCCCTTGCAAGATATAGAGTTACTTAAGGTTAGTTGGAGGAAGCATGCCAAGGACTATTTTGATCTTGGTTGGATTGACTTTGATTATATGAAGGAAGACAATTAAACCAAGAATATTTCCTAAAAAGACCCTAAAAATACACTTCTTGGGGTTTAGGCAGACATGGTAATGGATAAGCCACTCAAAGATGACCTTGAGAATAGTTAAGTGGTTTTTTTAGAGTTTGGATTTTATGAGAAGGTCATCCACATAGTCCTCAATAATCTTATGGATAAGGTCATGGAAGATATAGGTCATGGTATGTCAGTACGTTACACTGATGTTTTTTAGTTTGAAAGGCATGACCCTATAGTAAAAGGTTCCCCATGGGGTGGTAAAGTCAATCTTGTGCTAATATTTGGGAATAATTAGGATATGATTTTATCCCAAGAATCCATCCATGAGAAATAACATCTTGTGTCCAGTTGTAAGATCAAATAGTTATTTAATGCTCGATAGAGGAAAGTCATCTTTGGGGCAATCGAGGTTGAGGTCATGAAAGTCTACATAAATTTGTAGTCCCCTTATGGCTTTGGTGATAGGTGTGACATTAAATATCTATTTAGAGTAGTTAATAGGTTGAATGAAAATGATAGATAGGAGACATTGAAGCTCTTCGTTGATGAGAATGGTTATACGAGGGTGCATGCATCAAATCTTATACTTGATAGGCTTGGCATCATGACTGGTGACTATGTTATGGGTAGCAATGTTAGGGTCAATTCTAGGCATGTCACTGTAAGACCAAGTGAATGTTATGCTACAGTCCTAGAATAAAAAGGGAAAATCTCAAAGTTCCTCAACATTCAATGATTGGCCAAGTTTGATAATGTAAGGGTTATCCAAAGTGCCCAAGTTGATATCTATAGTGGATTTATTCAACATGGTTAAGGTCTTAGGAGGAAGGGATTTGTGGATGGAAAAATTTGGGGCACCAAGGTAGGTGAGAATGGACTCATCATCCTAGTACTGGATGGTATTAATGGTAGGAGATTCGTTTCCTATCATCTTAGGATGAGTCAAAGGGATGGATTTGGTCGCCCCTTCCTTTTTATAAGTTAGGGGTCTAAGGTTGACCATGTTGATGAAAAAAATAGGTGGGATGATGTCATAATCCTCAAACATAGATGAAGGAGAGGTTGGTGAGGAAGGGGTATCTTCCTCAATAATGGTGATGGTAGGTGGTTTGGGTTGTTTCTTGTTGGGTAGGATGAAACCAAGGCCATGATTCTCATGTGGCTTCCTAGTTTTGATGGTGATAGCTCATGTGGATCATGTTCATATCATTTGAGACCAAATCCTTTCCAAGTACACTAATGGATGTATGTCTTGGTGAAAATCAATTTATCTAGGTAGGATAAATTGGTGGTAAATGGTCTAGGTGAAAGAGAGGTGGTAGAATCACCAAGGAGTTTGTCAATTCCCCCATAGATGAAATGATTTTGATAGTGGGAAGGTCCAAATGGAATGATAATTCTAACATTGGGGTCATATCATGGCTGGTTAGTAAGTTTCCCATACTTGTGAGGGGTAGGGAAAGCATCAAGGGCTAAAAACTGATACTCCCCTAGCAAAAGGAAATAGAACATTGATTCTAAAGGGTCCATGGTGGAGATTAGGTCTGAAGGAATAAAAGATCTAGTCGATGCCCCATTAGTGGAATGGGATATGATTTCCACTTTGGTGGTTGAAGGTTGGGTTTTAGCTATTAAGGGTGTGGTGTATGGGGGTATGATGACTTCATTAGGGTGATAGTTCATGTTTCACATTGAGAAAGGACTGGGATCAGCTTAGATGGTGATGACCTGGCATTCATATTCAAACTTAATATAATGGTGAAGGGTGGAGGGGACATAACCCATAGAATGGATCAAAGGTCATCCCAATAAGAAATTGTATTAGAATTCACCTTCCACTACATAGAAAATTTTAAGGAGTATGTAATGTCCTAAATGGATATGGAGGATGATAGTTCCCAAGGTAGTGGCCATGGTATCATTGAATGATTGAAGGATGGCTGAGGTTTCAAACATGACATTATCCAATAGGTTAAGTTGATTATAGGCATGGGAGGAGATGATGTTAATGTTAGCTCCCCCATTAATCATGACCCATTTGATTTAGGTTTGGTTGATGTATGTGGTAATAAATAGAGGGGGGTCTAGATCATCTAGATGGATAGAGGATATTTCTAAATAGTTAAAGGTAACAAGTTTGGAAATTTGAAGGGTGCCAACAAAAGATGCTAGAGGTTGAGGGTCTTCAGGTTAGACCTTAATGTATTATAAAGCCTTTATTAGTACCTAGTGGTGATGGGGAGAGGTAGAGATCAACTCATATAAGTTCATCTTCTCTGGGGTCTAGTAAAGTGTCTTGAGGATAACTCTCTTGATGGTTTTTGAGGGGTTAGATTAGGAGGCACCTAAAATAGACACCTTGGGTTTAGTCAAAGAAAGAGATGGTTGGGTTTAGGTTGGTTGAGAAGTTAAATTTGGACATGTCCATGGAATGGACACCTTATCATTCCCCTTATCCTTATGCTATGATCTCATGACCACATTGATAGTATGGATAGAATGAGAGGTTAAAGTAGTAGATTGTTCAAACTCATATTCACTTTGAGGTGAGAGTGGAGAAGTAGGTAAGCATTTGTTAGGTATGGTTATTTTTTGTATTGGTATGGTTATTAGTTATATTGGGATAGGGCCCATAAGAGGTTCATCTATTAATAGATCATCCTTATCATAAAGTTGATGGATAATGGTTTGAAGAGCTTTATAGTTCTCCATATCATAGCCAAGTGTCTTGTGATAAGAACACACTTAGTGGTCATTATACTAGATGGGTTTTGAAGCTAGAGGTCAAATGGTCTAATAAGGGTCAAATTTAAATAATAAATTTTCAATAACCTATGAAAAATGGTCTAGTAAGATTCAGGTAAAGGTGGTAAAGGTGTAGCAATATTCTATTTGATGGTTGAGGTAAAAGGTTACTTGGAAATAGGTTTGGTGGTCGATGTTTTGGGTAGGGTGGTACACTTAGTTGATGGCTTTAGTTTATTAAAGGAGGTTGATGAGATATAAGTGGAGTATCACAAGGTAGGTAGCTTAGGTATTTCTAGTATGGTGAATATATGTGCATCAAAAAGTAACTATGAAGAAGTAACCAAAATAGGTGGTGGGGTCTTGGTAGAGATAAGTGGCTTCCTGCTCAAGGTAAATAGATGAGGCCCCAAAATGGAGGGCAAGGTTGAGAGAGGTAAAATTCAATGATTATGGTCTTTGGTTAGTTTTACCTCTTTGGTTGATTTGGCGAGGTACTTCATTAGTGAGTTTGAATGGGTTAGGTCCACTTTCATAGATGGGTGACTAAGGCTTGGTGTAAGGAAGGTACCAAGGATTTTGGTTGTTTTGGTTGGGGTGATAGAAGAGGGTTTGGCCATTTGTATCTTTGTTGACTTAGGTGGTTGGAGTTTGGTTGGCTTATTAGAGGTTTTGGTTGGTTGGGTGGGGGTTTTGGTTAGTTGGGTAGATATGGTAATAGGTTGGTTAATAGGAGTGGTGGGTTGGTCCACCAAAGAAAGGGTTGGAAGTTTTAGTTTGGTAATATAAGGGAGGCCTAATTACTACCAAAAGGTAGCTTGATCTAAGTTGGGTTGGGAAATGAATTCCAATCTTTGAACTAATCACAAGAATGGTTTATAGACTATTTTAGCTCCCTGGGTAGTAAGTTTGAATGAGAGACCCATAGGTTGGGGAAAGGGGGTAGCAACCTTGTCCTCTTCATCAATCAAAGGATGAAATGTTGGGATAGGTGGCTCTTCTATGGGATGAGTGGACATGGTGATTTATTCCTTGATAATGCCCTCTAAAGAAGGGATGGGTTTTTCGGTAGTTAAAGGTGAAAGTAAGGCAACAATGTTGGTTGTTATGATATGTTAGTCAAAAGGGAAATTAGTGGCTTCACTACCTCAATAAGTAGAGGGGGAGAGGATGGTACTTCCTTAGTTTAGGTTTCCAAAGGAAGGGAAGGTAACTCCACTACCTCAATAGACAAAGGAGGTGAAGAACTAGAGGATTGGGTATTAGGTGGTTTGGTAATGAGTGCATTAAGTACCATGTTAACTATGTGGGTATCATTATAACACTCAACATTTTTTTCTCTCATCCTTGGTGGGAGCATGGTCTAGGAAGGGTTTCCTAAATATATCAAGGGCTTGGTTTGATGGTGCATTGGGGTTATCTAATGTAATCCCCCGCTTAATGAGGGATTAGAGAAGTCTCTTGAAGGTGTTACACCTAATGACATCATGTCTTATTACCCAATGAAAGGCACATAGATAATTCTCATTGAACCAACTAGGTGTAGGATGAGAGGCATCAAAATACTCAAGAGGTTTGATAGGAGGAAGTTGAATGATATTGGCTTTCAATAATTTCACTAATATGGAAGTATAGGATTCTCAAAGTGGAGTGAATTACATTGGGTTGCTATGGCTTTGGTTCCTAAAGTTTTACTTTGAGGAGATAGAGGAATTTGATTGGTTGATGAAAGGTGGAGTAGCCTTAAGGACAACCACATTTGTGGTTCCCTTGATTTTGTTATTGGTATTGGACTGGTTGCTTGACTTAAAGGAAAAGTCCTCATTGGTTTTGTAGGTTAAATTATTATTTTTTAGTTTTATCTTCCCTTCATCAATGGATTGGTTCTTTAACTTATGTGCCATGGTAAAAGCTTCATCGAAGGTTTAAAATATTTGGACATGTAGTCTACAGGATATATGTTTCACACATGCTTGAGCAAAGAGCTTTATGAGTTTGGGTTGAGGTAAGGAGAAGGAAAATTCATTAATTAGGATCCTTCAATGAGCTATAAAATTAGTAATGGATTCATCCTCAAACTATGAAATAGAGTAAAGGTTAGTGATATAAACTTTCTTGGAGATATTGATTGAAAACTGGTCTAAGAAGGTTTGAGCCAATTAGGTGAAGGAGAAAAGGGAGAGCTTGGGTATGGCACTATACCAATCCAATACCAAATTATCTAGGAACATGGGGAAGGTATAGAGAAAAATGGCATCATCATAGGTGATGAGATAACAAGAATGCCTAAATTCCCTAAGGTTTTGTTGGGGATCCTCCTTAATTTGAAATGTAAAGAACTTGGGAAGGTCCCATTGGAGAGGATATGGCCTAATAGGTATGGATGGATGGATGGATGGGATCATTACAATTTTTTTCATATGATAAGATGTTGTGATCACCCAAAATATATGACTCTACAGTGGTCATCTTGTCCATAAGCATCTTCATTAGGTCCACTTTGGGTTATGCACCTAAAAGGTTATAATATGCATACTATTGTAGTAGTTGGGAGACATATTGATAGTGGGTATGATGAGTGTCATTTAACTCTTCAATTAATCAATGTTTAATTGATGTCTTATCAACCAGGGCTAGTGTCCAAAGCTATTTGTAGTAAGGTATAGGATGGTAGATCTAGAAGTCTGTTTGTGGGGGTGTTTGATGGTCCTATTCCAACTTTGACTAATGAAAGAAATGTATTTTAAAATACTTAATTCACTCTTTTGTTGAAAATTTAATTATTTAATAAAATCAATCCACTCTTTTTCTTGAAAATAAAATCACACTCCTATTTACGCTTGCATGGAAATGGAAATGTTTAACTAGAAATGGAAATTTGCTTTACACATTTATTGTAAAAGAAAACACACTTTGCTTGGAAAGGAAATGATTTTAGAATAAGAAAATGCCTTTTAAACTATATATTTATTTTGATGTTTTTATGAATAAATTCAAACATTAACAAGATTATAATTATTTATAACAAAGAGTTAATAGAACATAACATAAGTACCATACATAGTTCCTGGTTCCAAGGAGAGTGGGCCCTTGCTCCTCTCAGACTTAGGAACAAAAATTAATCAATGCTAGAAACTAAATTGATAATTCATAAAATTGAAATGATTAAAATCTATTTGAAACCTGAAATATGCTTATACATATCTTTCTTCTATTATCTATTATCTAATATCTTTCAATGATGAAAGTCTTACATTTTATACTAATACAATCAACTCAAAATAGGATGCAAAGAAATAGGATTCCTTGGTCAATTCTTTCATCCAAAGATAAGAGATTGAATTTCCAAGAGATCTAATTATTATGATGAAATAGATATACTATCCTATAATAGTCCTAAGGTCTAAATATATACAACTTTAACAAAATCAAATCCTACAAAATAGTAGGCAGGTATTTTCCTCATTTGACTCTAGCTAGAATGATTCTCTCTCATTTTATCTGGCCACTAGCTTCCTCATTGTAGCTTCATCCTTACAAAATCCAAAAAATTGACCCTATAGAGTCATTAGGAATGAGCCTATGGAGTTCATAGAAATAAGCCTATAGATTCCATAGAAACAAGCCTATGGAGTCTGTAGAAATAAGCCTACAAAGTCTGTAGAAACAAGCCTATAGAGTCTGTAGAAACAAGCCTACAGAGTCCATAGTTCTGCTAGATGGAGATCAAAATTGAACTTTCACTATACATCACTTGTGTCTTCTTCCTGAGGATTATTCACAACAAAAATTACTAAAACATGTTATGTATTAGATATTAATGATAAAGTAAAGGTTTAGTTTTTCATTCAATATAAACAAGACAAGTATATATTTTCCGTTTAATATCTATCTAAAAATATATGATTTGCATAAGATAATATCCTTCAAGATATGAATTGAGGGAAATAACATGTCAATAATGAGTTATATTTTGAGCTCATCATCTCCCCCAGGCTTTACCTTTTGCAAGTCCCATTAAAAATATTCATTGGCATTCATAGCTTTGCCATCTACTTTCCACACTCTGACTCAAATCATATTCATCAAATTCATATATTATATGCTTATCTAAATTACTTGTAAACCCATAATATTCTTGAATCATTTGTTTCCATATATTGAATTGTTCCTCTGATTATGGAGCCCAACTCTACCATCTTGGAATAGGTATGATCAACAAAGGGGGTCTATATCTCATGCCAATCCATTTTTATTCTCCCCCAAAATTTATTACCTTTATTAATATTTAAAATATTGAGGGTGCTCTCCTCATACTCCATCTTAATTTATTTGGAGACATGACCTCTCATCTTTTAAGAGGCACTGAAAGTTGGTCCCATCTATTTACACTTATAGTCACCACTAAATCAAAACTCTATCTTGAAAACAAGTCAAAAGAAATAGAATAATCATATAAATATTGTAAATAATGCATTTTAAACTCATCACTTAAAAAATCACAGTTAAAATTCTATTTGATCAATCTGGTAATAGGAAAGGCTGGTCTGATACACAATCCTGTAGTCTTAGCATGATTTGTATAATCTTCAAATCTACTTTTCCATGCTAGTTGATTTTTGAATGTAGAATGTAACACCCTCATTTAAACTTCTTCTACATGAAGGATTATCAAGAATTTATTGTTCTCATGATCTCCTAGGATCAAATCATGCAAATAAAACTCACAAAGCAAATCCCACTGATCAGGTTTAGCACTATAGAAAATTTCCAAAAAATTTTTTGGTTGTAAAATCTTATAAGAAAGATGACAAGAGATCCTCAAAATTTTCCATCTATAAAATTGTTCAAATAAAAACAAACTATATGTAGGAGAAGGATTCTTACATGCCAAAAAATATTCCCCTAATTTACATACATCCTTCAAATTTTCTTCTAAGTCTTGGACCTTAGCGTCTAATTCTTTCTTTTCATTTTCCAATATTTTGTTTGAAGAAGTTTTAACTTTGTTTTTCTATTTAAGTATGGAATATTCTTCTTTAATTTTATGTAGCATTTGCAAGGGAGGAATACCTGGAAAACTTGTTTGGCAACTATGATCATCAAATACTTTAGGAGGAAGAGGTGCAACATCAGAAGGTGCTTTAGAATAGTTTACCAAACTCTGTAATCTCTTATTTTCTTTCTTCAGATGTTTTACATATATCTATAGGTATATTTGTTCACTTTCATATTTCTTTATTATTTCCTCTAATCTATGAACTTTTGCTACATGATTGGCAGATGTTGTGTCCAATTTTTGCACCAATAATGAGTTGAGATGAGCCTTATTCTACAATTAACTGATCAAGTTAGAAATGTCAGTTATTTTTTGTTGCTCTAGAGCTTGAGCTTGAGAAAGCTACAAGGTTAACTATATAATAGGATCATTTAGATTATATGACTCACCTTTCTCATTTGTACATACATTTTTCCTTTTATCCATTGTAATTTCAATTGAAACAGGTGGTTGTTCCACCATACTCGATTCCTCTACCATATTTAGCTCTTCTTCTTGAATTGGATCCTCCACTATGATTGGAGAGTTCCTTTTGAAAAGAGTTTCTTCAACATCTATAGTTGCAAGGATATTTTGATGTATGGGGGAATGAGATATTATTTTAAGACTATCTCTAATGTTTACAACCTCTTGTTCATCTTCATCTATCAAAATTAATCTTCTCCTTCTTTTTGTCACTCTCTGAGCTACACTCTATTGTCTTTCCTTTTCAACCATCAAACCCTCAGTCTTCTCAAGAATTATAACAGCCTTTCATCTCAATTTTCTTCTTCCTCAAAAGGGAATTGGTTAAACTATATATTTATGAGGTTCTTTTGGAGACCTTGAAACTTCAAGGATTTGAGACCTTGTGATTCTTTTTGAAGAAGAAGAAGGGATTTCTATGGAGACTATAGTCTATGATTTATTCTTTGGAGTTGTTTTCTTTATTGATAAAATAGGTGGAGATGAATGTTACAATGGTAAATTTAAGGTTTTTTGTGTAGACAAATTTAGAATTTGTTATGTTACACTATTTTGAAATTCCTCTCAGACCTCTTGTCCTTGTTGAAGGAAGTGATGTTAGATAATTAGGTAAATAATGCCATGGTGCCTAAGAGCAACATTAGGAGTTGTAGTCATAATTTGAAAGGCACCATGTAAAAAGGATGGGAGGTTAATATTTTACTAAGGGTTTTGTCTCCCATGCTTAAGGTGTATTAAAATTTTCATGGCATCTCCTCCTAAAAGATTGTATTGCCCCTCATAAATGATATACTTAAGTACCCACTTGGCTACAGATTTTCAGGGTTCAAGAAGTGAATTTCTACTAATCCCTTTTGATTTTCCATTGGAATCTATTAGAAACAAAGTCCAAGTCTTTTGATTACCATTAAACTGACTAATTAAATCACTAAATAAAATTCTACCTGTAGCTCTCATTCCCTCTTTTGGAACTTGTATGATTTAGCTTATAATTTGAGTTGAAATAGGGATAATAATGTCTTTCACAACTAAAAACTTAGGGATGAGATTAATGATGAATTCTCTTACCATTGTTTCATCAAAACCTTAGAACTTTTTAATGAAAGGTAGCTAGCCATTTGCTCTAAACACTACCGTATAAGCTTTGTATTTGTGAAACTTTGCTGCATTCTTTGGCTCTAATCTCATTTTTCATCCCATTTTTATGTTGATTTATAGACAAATCTATTCCTTTAACTCTAATTGAGGTTTAGACCAATCTTATATTAAAATTAGTAGGCAACAATCACTAAGGATTTGTAATCCAGCTTCTGTTGAAGTCTATAAAAATGAAATGATTCATATGAAACTCCACAACTGCATGAGTCTGTAGTTTGATATGATGACTCGATACAGTTAAGTGCCACATGTTTCTACAGAGTGTGCCAATCATTTTTTCCATTATTATAAATTGAATGAAATGATGATGTGGCACTTTGATGATGACAGTGATTTATCACTTCATTTAAAAACCTTTTTTATGATATCCCATTATTATCATTATTAATGATGTAATTAATTGTACTAAATCTGCACACTTATCTATACACTTTTGGCAGCTTGTTTGCATGCTTCTTCATTATGGTATGTGTCATGGCATTCTATTTTAGAAGGTTCAAGTTTGGGTCATCTCCGTAGAATAAGTCTTAATTAAATCAAAGATAATTAGTTGACTAAACATAGATAAATAGAAGATATGTCTCACTTACTTTGACCTTAGATGTATCCTTTGCTCACCATTTGTCCTACATAAATATGTTTGCATGGATTAGTAAACATGACCAATCATAATGACATGATGAGATTCTCTATTTTTTTCTTATAAATTTTGTTTTTGCCCTTTGGCTAGCCATTACTGGTTTTCTAGCCAAAGCTCTTTTTGTAATGCATAGCGAGCCAGCAAGCTGGTTTTTTGGGCATGCATTATCAATAATGTCCCAGGAAGGATTTTCACTATTGATATATATTTTTTATTTTATTATTTATTTTTTATTATCAAAGAGAAATTTCTCTGAAAGAAGTAGATTCCTCTAAAAAGGTTACTTGATCTTTTATCTTTTGAACAAATTCTTCTTTATTGAGAGGTTTCTAATAAAACTTCAATCTATGTCTATTAGCTAACAGAGCTCTTCTACTATCATCAATAGGTATTAGCTTAATAGAACCATTTTCAAAGACCTCCTCAATTTGATAAGGTCCTAACCACCTCATTTTTAGTTTTCCTTTAAACTATTGAAATTTGGAATCAAACAACATTGCCCAATCTCATTTCTAAAACTTCCATTGGTTGATCTGTGAATCATGCCAAACTTTTATTTGATATTATACTAATTCATTTCTTTATAGTGATTCCATCCTCATCTCATCAAGTTGATTAAGTTTTAAGAGTCTTTCTTTCTATATTTCTTCTAATTTAATCCTTACTTCTACAGTTGTTTTTAAAGTTTGTAATTCAAATTCAACAGAGAATAAGGGCTTCTTACCATAAACTATTTCATAAGGTTAAAATCTAGTTGTTGTTTTCTAAGTAGTATTATAGGCCCAAATAGCTTTTGGTACCTTATCTACCCAATCCTTTCTCCTATAATTAACAACCTTAGTTAAAATGGTTTCTAGTTCTTTGTTAGTGACTTCAACTTGCCTATTAGCCTGTGGATGGTATGGAGATGTTTTTATATGTTGAGTTCTATATACTTGCATAAAGTGATTTATCATGTTTGACATGAACTGTGGTTCTTGATCTGAGACTATCTCCCTTGGAGCACCAAATATTTGCATGATTTTGAAATATAATAAATTAGCTACCATCTCTTTTCTTACATGAGTTAATACTTCCACTTCTGCCCACTTAGTCACATAGTCTGTACATACTAGGAAATAATCTTTTCCTCTAGAAGGAGGATCCACAGGACCTATAAAATCAATTCCCCATTTCTCAAATAGTTCTAAAACCAATTAAGGATGAGGGTGTAGAAGTATCTCTATTGAAAGAGTAGGTTGTCTAATTCTCTGACAAGCATCACAGTGTTTGACATATCTTTTTACTTGCTGATGAAGGTGAGGCCAATAGTATCTTAATCCTAGGATTTTGTGTATAGTTATTTGAGCTGAGTAATGACCTCCTCCTAGTTTATCATGATAAGCTCTGATGATATCATAAGCTTCAACAATTGTCACACACCTGTGAAACACATGGTTAGGTCCAAGTTTAAATATCATTCCATTAATCCATTTAAAATAACTTTTTTTATTAAACATTTCTTTTTATATAAAAATTGTAGAGGAAACTTCCCTGTGATGAGTTAATTAGCTATATCATTAAATCATGAATATTTTAATGAAATAGTAAATAATTGTTCATCTATAAAGTCATCTTCCATCAGTTTTTCTTCACCTGTAGTGTTCATTCTTGATAAGAAACCAACAACTACATTAGACTTCCCTGGTTTATCTATAATAGTAACATCAAATTCTTGTAAGAACAATAACCATCTAATAATCCTACCTTCCACAATTGGTTTTTTGGTAAGATATCTAATATCTGAATGGTCTATATAGATAAATACCTTATAACCTATTATATAGTGTCTAAATTTGTTAATTACATAAACTACAGCTAGGAATTCCCTCTCAGTTGTGGTGTAATTTATTTCAATAGGTGTCATGTTTTTGTGAATATAATATATAGCATACATGTTACCTTCTTCATCCTTTTATCTAAGGACTGCTCCTACTGATGTATTAGAAGCATCTATGTATATATGGAATGGTTGAGTCCAATTTGGTCCTATCAATACTAGAGCAGTAATAAGTTTAGCTTTGATGGTCTCAAAGGCCTATTAGAAACTATCACTCCATTTGAATGTATTGTCTTGTGTAAGCAAGGCAAACATAATGGCAGCTATTTGGCTAAAATTATCTATAAAGCATCTATAGTAACTAGCATATACCAAAAAACTCTTAATTTTAGTTTGTGTTTATGGAATGGGTAAGTTGGAGATTATTTCAACCTTCTTTGGATCTAATTGAATGCCTTTTATAGAAATATGTTGTCCCAGCACTATTCCTTCATCCATCATCAACAAACATTTTTCATGGCTCAAAGATAATTGATGTTCTTCACATTCGATTAATACTCTTTCCAAGTTGGTAAGAGCCTCTTCATAAGTTCTACCATGAACAGTGAAATCATCCTTATATACTTCAACATAATCATTTGTAATGTTAGAGAATATTGCCAGAACTACTCTTTGGAAGGTGGCTAGAGCATTATAGAGTCAAAATGGGAGTACTCGGTAAGCAAAAGTTCCCCAAGGGTAGGTAAGTGTAGTTTTATCTTGATCTTTATCTTCTATTGTTATCTAGTTATACCCACTAAACCCATTTAGGAAAGAAAAATATCTTTTTCCTACCAAGTTTTCAAGAACTTGATCAATGAAAGGTAAAGGAAAATAATCTCTTAGTGTTGCTTTGTTCAATTCTCTATAATCTACACATACCCTTAATTTTCTATTTTTCTTGGGCATAATTACCAGGGGTGAAACCCACTGGCTATCTGAGTTGGGGTAAATAAACCCAACTTTTAGTAGTTTTTAGATCTTTGTTTTGACTATCTCCTTTAATGTTGGGTTTATTCTTCTTTATGGTTGTCTGATCAGTTTGATAGATTCTATGTAAATGTGATGAGTATATATGCCAGGGTGAATTCCCTTCATGTTAGTAAAATCCCAAGTAAAAGCTTTGGTATGTCTTTCCATTACTTCAAAGAGTTGATCTTCCTCTTCATTTGTTAACCAACTATTGATGTTCAAAATCTTTCCAAGTAATACCATAATTGGTTTTGTACCTAGGTAGTTGGATTCTATTTTCTTGAATTCACTAATCAATGAGTTCAGAGGATATGGATGAGGAAGTAGCTTATGAAACATGGTTATATTATCAATAAACTCTTTTCTAGAAGGAATCAGTCTTGCTAAAGAATAATGGAATGCATCTAAGAAATGAGTTTGTTGTTGTTATACCAAATTTTCCACACACTTTCTTGAATCAATCCATGATCATAAGATGAGGAAACACTGGAAGAAGTAGAGGTGAATGGTTCATAATATTTTTTCTGACCTAAGAATCCTAAACTAAGGTAGTCCATAGTTTTTGGAGTGGTAAAGACTATAGATTTTGGACTGGCAGAGTCCATAGATTTTGGGTATATGTCTCCATTCAATTTTTCCAAGTGTTTTTTAACTATGATCATAGCTAAGGAAGAACTAGTGTTTGATGTGTTTTCTGATTCATCCACCCAAAGTTCTTTTATGTGATTTGTTGATGGTTTTGTAGGAGGATACAAAGAGATGCATTTGGATTTTAACCCATTAGAAATGGTCATGTCTCCTGACCTGTAATCAATTAATGTTTCTATAGTAGCCAACCATGGTCTACCTAGGATTATGGGATATCCTAGATTCTTTATTTTAAGTTGCAAGACCATGAAATCTACTAGATATTCCCAAGAATCTATTAGTACTTCAACATTTTCTATAGTTCCTTCTAGTTTAGTTACAGATTGGTCTACCATTTAAAGAATGGTAATTGTAGGTTGCATTCTCATAAGAGATAATGTATGGAGAGTATTAGTTGTCATAACATTAATTATTGCTCCCAGATCTACCAAGACGTTAGGAATTTCTTTACCTCCAATTGTGACTGTGATCACTGGGCTTCCTGGATCTACATATTTTGGAACTAATAGTTTTTTTGCTAATAAATTAGTAACTTTTCGATCAATATGAATGGTTCCTAGATATTTTGATTTTCTCCCAGGTGTATTGATATAAAGGTTTTTGATGATCTTGTTCAATTTAGGTATATCCCTAATAACTTGTAGTAGGTTTACCTCAATATTGATCTTTTTCAACTCATGGACCAAGTTTGATTCTGGCTTAATATCAATTTCTCTTAATCTTTTAGGAAAAGGAACTACTGGTGTAGTAGTGTTTTCTTTGTTTGCTTCAGGGCTTATTATGATTTCAGCTTTTCTAGTGTTTAATTGAGATGATTTTATTTTTTTATTTTCATTAGGTATCTCAGAAATGAGAAATAGAGGTTTTTGTATAGTTTTCCCTGATCTTAAATGTATGTCCAAACAATCAATAACTCTAACATTCATTGTCTCTTCCTGTTCATTAACATAAACAAGTGTTGGTTGTTTATTTTTTGATTTTGTTATTGGTTGTGCAAGTATTGAGTGTTGATTGATTTGTCCTTGTTTCTAAATAACTAGGGGTAGCATTATAGTTTTTTGTTAAACTGGTCTTCTTAGCTGGGTGAATTGTTGCTATGGGTTCCACTATTGATTCCATTATTGATATGGCTATGGCATCCATTTCTATTGTAGTACCTATTGTTGCGATGGTTGTGGCATCATCCATGGGGGTGTTAACATCCAATATTGTCCTGCCCATGGATTTTGGATTGATAGAATTTGAGGTTGATTCCAAAAAGGTGAAGGAACTAAAACATTTTATGGTGTCATCTATGGATTAATTAGGTTTTTTACATTAAACTATCCTTGAGCCTAGTTTTATGGGGTAAATTTTTGTCTCTAGATATAATTTACTTCTTCAATGGATTGGACTTGTGTTTTCATTTGATTTTTTAAAATAGGCAAAAGGGTGCAATTTTAGTATCATGATCTATCCATCATAGATTCCACATGATAAAACATTAGTTTTATTTAGGGGCAGTCTCTAAGGGCATGTTTATATCTACACTTAAGAGAGTAAATTACTAAGAGATATACTACATTTGCCTTAGCTTGAAGGCATCTAAAGTATTGTTTAGTGTTACTAGGATATCCATCTTTAGATTGGTAAATTCTTCCATTAGCTTACCCACTTCATTATATTTCCCAAATCTTCCTTTCCTAATTCCAAGTTTTGTTTAAGAGTAGTTGGTACAAGGCTCAAAATTTTGATTGAAAGCCAACTTATTTATATCTTCACCTCCCATCAGATTTAAGGCATCTCTGGTATCTTCATCAAACCCTTTTAAGAAAACCAATTTCTAAACTTCTTCAGTGAGTGGATAATTGCTTCTTTATGAGTGAACATGAATCTATCCAAATAATCCTCTAAATATTCATCCTCATTCTATTTGATTTTGAAGAAATCTTCTTTTATTTCTTGCACTCAGTAGTAATCTTGATACTTATTCAAGAATTCTGTCTCCATGTCATCCCATGTTCTAATAGAATCGCCAGGTAAATCTATGAACCATCTCATAGCTACATCTTTAAGTGTAGAGGGAAATAGTTTTAATTTTTGGCTATTTTTTATGTAATCATAGGTTTGACATAGCACCTTAAACCTAAATAGGAATTGATAAGTATTTTCTATAGATCTTCCCCAAAAATTTGGTAGATTAGCTAGTGAAATATTTTTCATGAGGGTTTGATCATTAGGATCTATAACAATACGAAAGGAGAAAGTCCTTCCTAGTTGTGCAAGTTGTTTATTTTGTTGGAGAGCCATATTTTCTTCTTTTGATGATGTTTCAAAGTTGGGATGATCTTCCCACTAAATATTTGTGGTACCAGTTATGGGTTGCTCCAAGTTCTCAAAATTTTCTTCAGCTATGGATTTTTCAAATGCTTCTTCGAAGTCCTTAACAATTTCTAAATAATGTCTTCCTACAAGAGATTGATCCTGAGGAATTTTTCCTATGGGGCTTGCTTGTGGCAATGGCCTAGTTTCTATCCAAGTTTTTGAAGATTCTTACAGATAGGTTTCACTCGTAACTTATGGTTCACTACTCAGAGATGTTGAAGGAGTTTCAACTTGTGTTCTTGGTGGGAATTTTTGGATGAATCATCCTTTAGGGTCTCTATGATGGCACATCAATTTATTGATTTTTTATGGCTTTTACATTTTTTTTCTATTTTTTCACTCTAGACCAATAATTATTACCTTACTAACACCTTGTTTCCCTGGCGATGGTGCCAAAAATGATGAGTGTCATTTAACTCTTCATTTAATCAATATTTAATTGATGTCTTATCAACTAGGGCTGGTGTCCAAAGCTATCTATATTAAGGTATAATATGGTAGATCTAGAAGTCTATGCTTGGGGGTGTTTAATGGTCCTATTCTAAATTTGACTAATGAAATAAATGTATTTTAAACTACTTATTTCACTCTTTTGTTAAAAATGTAACTATTTAATGAAATCAATCCACTCTTTTTACTTGAAAGTAAAATCACACTCCTATTTACGCTTGCATGGAAATGGAAATGTTTAACTAGAAAAGGAAATTTTCTTCACATGTTTGTTGTAAAATAAAACACACTTTGCTTGGAAAGGAAATTTATTTTGATGTTTTTATGAATAAATGTAAACATTAACAAGATTCTAAGTAGTTATAATAAAGACTTAATAGAACATAACATAAGTACCATACACAGTTCTTAGTTCCAAGGAGAGTGGGCTCTTTCTCCTCTCAGATCTAAGAGCAAAAATCAATCAATGCTAGAAATTGAAGTGATAATTCATAAAACTAAAATGATTACAATCTATCTGAAACCTATAATATGTTTATATGTATCTTTATTATATTATCTATTATCTAATATCTTTCAATGATGAAAGTCTTACATTTTATACTAATACAATCAACTCAAAATAGGATGTAAAGAAATAAGAATATTTGGTTGATCTATTCATCGAAAGATAAGAGATTATATTTCTAAGAGATCTAATTATTTTGATGAAATAGATATACTATCTTATAATAGTTCTAAGGTCCAAATATATACAACTTTATCAAAAGCAAATCCTACAAAATAGTAGGTGGATATTTTCCTCATTTGACTCCAGTTGGAATGATTTCCTCTCATCTTATCTTACTACCAGCTTCCTAGTTTATAACTTCATCCTTATAGAATCTGTGGAATTCACCCTATAGAGTCGATAGGAATGAGCTTGTAGAGTTTGTATAAATAAGCTTACAGATTCCATAGAAACAGGCCTATAGAGTTCTTAGAAACAAGCCTACAGAGTCTGTAGAAAAAAGCCTATAGAGTCTATGGAAACAAGCCTACAGAGTCCATAGTTTTGTTGGATGGAGATCAAAATTGAACTTTCACTATGCATCACATGTGTCTTCTTCCTGAGCATTATTCACAACAAAAATTACTAAAACATGTTATGTATTAGATATTAATGATAAAGTAAAGGTTTAGTTTTTGATTCAATATAAATAAGACAAGTATCTATTTTCCATGTAATATCTATCTAAAAATCTATGATTTGCATAAGATAATATCCTTTAAGAGATGAATTGAGGGAAATAACATGTCAATAATGAGCCATATTCTAAGCTCATCATCTCCCTCAAGCTTTACCTTTTTCATGTCCCATTGTAAACATTTATTGGTGTTTGTAGCTTTGGCATCTAATTTCCACACTTTGACTCAAATCATATTAATCAAATTCATCTATTATATGCTTATCTAAATTGATTGTAAACCCCTGATATTCTTGAATCATTTGTTTACATATATTGAATTGTTCCTCTAATTGTGGAGCCCAACTCTGCCATCCTAGAATAGGTATGATCAACAAAGGGGGTCTATATCTCATACCAATCCATTTATGTTCTCCCCCAGAGTTTATTACCTCTATTAAGATTTCCAAAATTTAGTACACTCTTCTTGTACTCCATTTTAAGTTATTTAGAGACATGACCTCTCATATTTTAAGAGGCACTGAAAGTTGGTCCCATCTATTTACACTTATAGTCACCACTGAATCATAACTCTATCTTGAAAACATGTCAAAAGAAATAGTACAATCATATAAATCTTGTAAATAATGTGTTTTAACCTCATCACTTAAACAAGCATAGTTAAAATTCTATTTGATTAATCTGGGAATAGGAAAGGCTGGTCTAAAACACAATCCTATAGTCTTAGCATGATTTGTATAATCCTCAAATCTACTTTTCCATGCTAGTTTATTTTTTAATGTAGAATGTAATGCCCTCATTTGAACTTCTCCTACACGAAGTTTTATCAATAATTTATTATTCTCATGGTCTCCTAGGATCAAATCATGCAAATAAAACTCACAAAGTAAATCTTGTTGATCAGGTTTAGCATTATAGAAAATTTCTAAAAATGTTGTTGGCTATAAAATCTTATAAGATGACAAGAGATCCTCAGAAGCTGCCATCTATAAAATTGTTCAAATAAAAACAAACTATATGTAAGAGAAGGATTCTTACATGCCAAAAAACATTCCCCTAATTTGCATGCATCCTACAAATTTTCTTCTAAGTCTTGGACCTTGGCTTCTAATTCTTTCTTTTCATTTTCCAATTTTTTTTTTTAATAAGTTACAACTTTGTTTTTCTATTTAAGTATGGAATATTCTTCTTCAATTTGATGTAGTATTTGTAAGGGAGAAATACCTAGATAACTTATTTGACAATTGTGATTAACAAATACCTTAGGAGGAGGTGAAACATCAAAAGGTGCTTTGGAAGAGTTTACCAAACTTTGCAATCTCCTATTTTATTTCTTTAGATTTTCTACATATATCTAGAGGTCTATTTGTTCACTTTCATTTTCCATAATTGTTTCCTCTAATCTGTGAACTTTTGATGCATGATTGGCAGATGCTATGTCTAATTTTTGCACCAATAATGAGTTGAGATGATCCTTATTCTACAATTGACTGATCAAGTCAGCAATATCAGCTATTTGTTGTTACTCTAGTGCTTGAGCTTTAGAAAGCTACAAGGTTAACTATATAACATGATCATTTAGATTATATGACTTGATTTTCTCATTTTTGCATACATTTTTCCCTTTATCCATTACAATTTCAACTAAAATAGGTGGTTGTCTCAGCATACTTTATTCCTTTACCATATTTGTCTCTTCTTTTGGAATTGACTCCATTATGATTGGAGAGTTCCTTTTGAAAGGAGTTTCTTCAACATCTACAGTTGTAGGGATATTTTGATGTATGGGGGAATGAGATATAATTTTAAGACTATTTATAATGTCTAAAGCCTCTTTTTTATCTTCATCTATCAGAATTAGCCTTCTCCTTCTTTTGATCACTCTCTAAGCTACACTCTGTTGTCTTTCCTTCTCAACTAGCAAACCCTCGGTCTTCTCAAGTTCTGTAGCAACCTTTCATCTTAATTTTCTTCTTCCTGATAAGGGAATTAGTTATACTATATATTCATGAGGTTCTTGTGGAGACCTTGAAATTTTAGGGATTTGAGACCTTATGATTCTTCTTGAAGAAGAAGAAAAAGAGATTTTTGTGGAGACTACATTCTCTGATTTCTTCTTTGGAGTTGTTTTCTCAACTGATGCAGTAGGTGGAGATGAATGTTCCTATGGTAAATTTGAGGTTTTTCATGTAGGAAAATTTGGAATTTTTTGTGTTACACTATTGTAAAATTTATCCCAGACCTCTTGTCCTTGCTGAAGGATGTGATGTTAGATAATTAGGTGAATAAGGCCATGGTGCCTAACAGTAGCATTAGGAGTTGTAGTCAGAATTTGAAGGGCACAATATAAAAAGTATGGGAGGTTAATATTGTATTAAGGGTTTTGTCTCTCATGCTTAAGGTGTATTAATATTTTCATGGCATCTCATCCTAAAAGACTGTGTTGCCCCTCAAAAATGATATACTTGAGTATCCACTTGGCTACAGATTTCTAGGGGTTGGGAAGTGAATTTATATTAATCTCTTTTGATTTTCCCTTGGAATTTATTAGACATGAAGTCCCAATCTACTCATTACCATTTAACTAACTAATTAAATCACTAAATAAAATTTTACCTATAGCTCTCATTCCCTCTTCTATAAATTGTATGATTTGGCTTATAATTTGAGTTGAAATAGGAATAATAATGCCTTTCATAATTAAAAAATTAGGGGTGAGATTAATGATAAATTTTCTTACCATTGTTTCATCAAAAATCTAAAACTTTTCAATGAAAGGTAGTCAGTGATTTGCTCTAAAAACTACCATAAAATCTTTGTCTTTGTGAAACTTTGATGCATTCTTCAGCTTTGATCTCATTTTCTGTCCCATTTTTATGCAGATTTAAAGACAACTTTGTTCCTTTAACTCTAATTGGGGTTTACCAATCTTCTATTGAAATTGGTAGGCAATAGTCACTAAGTATTTATAAACTAGATTCTGTTGAAGTCTATAAAAATAAAATGGTTTGTATGAAACTCCACAGTTACATGAGTTCATAGTTTGATATGATAACTTGATACAGTTAAGCGTCGCATGTTTCTACGGAGTGTGCCAGTCATTTTGTCCATTATTAGAAATTGAATGAAATGATGATGTGGAACTTTCATGGTGATAGTGATTTATGATTTCATTTAAAAACTATTTTTATGACATCCCATCATTATCATTATTAATGACACAATTGATTGTACCAAAGCTACACACTAATCCATACACCTTTGGCAATTTGTTTACATGCTTCTTCATTATGGTATGTGTCATGTCATTCTATTTCGAAAGGTTCAAGTTTGGGTCATCTCCATAGAATAAGTCTTAATTAAATTGAAGATAATTAGTTAACTAAACATAGATAAATAGAAGATATGTCTCACTTACTTTGACCTTAGATGTATCCTTTGCTTGTTATTTATCCTTTATAAATAATTTTATATGGATTAGTCAACACAACCAATCATAATGACATGATGAGATTATCTATTTTTTTCTTATAAATTTTGTTTTTGCCCTTTAGCCAGCCATTAGTGGTTTTCTAGCCAAAGCCCTTTTTGCAATGCATAGCTAGCCAGTAAGCTGGTTTTCTAGGCATGCATTGTTAATAGTATCCCAAGAAGGATTTTCACTATTGATATATTTTTTTTAATCTTTTTTTTTATCATCAAGGGGTAGGTTCTCTAGAAAATGTAGAGTCCTCCAGAAAGGCTACTTGAACTTTTATCTTTTGAACAAATTATTTTTATTGAGAGGTTTCTGATAAAGCTTCAATCTATGTCCATTGCCTAACAGAGCTCTTTTTCTATCATCAATAGGTATTAGCTTAATAGAACCATTTTTAAAGACCTCATCAATTTGATAAGGTCCTAACCACCTTGTTTGTAGTTTTCCTTTAAACTGTTGAAATTTGGAATCAAATAACAGTGTCTAATCTCCTTTCTAAAACTTCTATTGCTTGATCTGTGAATCATTCTAAAATTTTATTTGATGTTGTACTAATTTAGTTCTTTGTAGTACTTCCATCCTCATCTCATAAAGTTGATTAAGCTATAAGATTATTTCTTTCTATATTTCTTCTAATTTAATCCCTACTTTTACAGTTATTTTCAAAGTTTATAATTCAAATTCAATAGATAATAAGGCCTTCTTACCATAAACTAATTCATTAGGTTAAAATCTAGTTATTGTTTTCCAAGTAGTATTATAGGCCCAAATAGCTTCTGGTACCTTATCTTCCCAATCCTTTTTGCTAGAATTAACAACCTTGGTTAAAATGGTTTCTAGTTCTCTATTGGTGACTTTGACTTACCCTTTAGCTTATGGATGGTATGGAGATTTTTTTCTATTGAATTTGATATACTTGCATGAAATGCTTTATCAGGTTTGACATGAACTACGGTCCTTGATTTGAGACTATCTCCCTTGGAGCACCAAATCTTTGTAGGATTTTGAAATATAAGAAATCAGCTACCATCTCTTCTCTTGCATGAGTTAACACTTCCACTTTTTCCTATTTGGTCACATAGTCTATACATATTAGGAGATATTCTTTTCCTCTAGAAGGAGGATCCATAGGACTTATAAAATTAATTCCCTATTTTTCAAATGGTTTTAAAACAAATTAAGGATGAGGGTGTAGAGGCATCTTTGTTGAAAGATTAGGCTATCTAATTCTCTAACAAACATCATACTGTATGATGAAGGTGAGGCCAATAGTATTCTGCTCCTAGAATTTTGTGTATGGTTCTTTGAGATGAGTAATAACCTCCTCTTGGTTCATCATGACAAGCTTTGATGATATCATAAGCTTTAATATTTGTCACACACCTATGAAACACATGGTCAGGTCCAAGTTTAAATAACATTCCATTAATCTATTTAAAAGAATAACTTTCTTTGATCAAACATTTCTTTTATTTTTATGAAAATTACAAAAAAAAACTTTCCTATGGTGAGGTAATTGGCTATATCAGCAAACCACAAAGATTTTGATAAAATAGCAAATAGTTGTTCATCTAGAAAGTCATCTTCCACTAGCTTTTCTTCACCTATAGTGTTCATTCTTGACAAGAAATCAGTAACCACATTAGACTTCCTTGATTTATCTATAATAGTAACATCAAATTATTGTAAGATAAATAACCATTTAATAATCTTACCTCCCATAATTGGTTATTTGGTAAGATATATAATAGTTAAATGGTATGTATAGATAAATACCTTATAGCTTATTATGTAGTGTCTAAATTTATTAATTTCATAAACTATAGCTAGAAATTCCCTCTTAGTTGTGGTGTAATTTATTTCAGTAGGTGTCATGTTTTTTCTAATATAATATATAGCATACATGTTACCTTCTTCATCATAAGGACTATTCCTACTACTATATTGGAAGAATATATGTATATATAGAATGGCTGAGTCCAATCTAGTCCTCTCAATACTAGAGTAGTAATGAGTTTAGCTTTGATGGTCTCAAAGGCTTGCTGGTAACTATCACTCCATTCGAATATACTATCTGTTGTAAGCAAGGTAAACATAGGGGCAGCTATTTGGCTAAAATTATCTATAAACTGTTTGTAGTAACTAGCATGTCAAAAGAAACTCTTAATTTCATTTTGTGTTTGTGGAATGGGTAAGTTGGAGATTATTTCAACCTTCTTTGGATCTACTTAAATGCCTTTTGTAGAAATATGGTGTCCCAACACTATTCCTTCATCCATCATCAACAAACATTTCTATGGCTCAAAGATAATTGATGTTCTTCACATCTAATCAATACTCTTTCCAAGTTGAAATAATCCATATATACTTCAACACAATCATTTATAAGGTCAAAGAATATTCCTAGAACTACTCTTTTAAAGGTGGCTAGAGAATTATAGAGTCTAAATGGGAGTGCTTGATAAGTAAAAGTTCCCCAAGTGTAGGTAAATGTGGTTTTATCTTGATCTTCAGCTACTACTATTATCTGGTTATACCCACTAAACCCATCCAAATATATATATATATATATATATATATATATATATATATATATATATATATATATATATATATATATATATATATCTTTTTCCTACCGAGTTGTCAAGAACTTGATCAATGAAAGGTAGAGAAAAATAATCTCTTAGTGTTGCTTTATTTAGTTCTCTATAATCTACACATACCCTTAATTTTCCATTTTTTTTGAGCATAATTACTAGGGTTGAAACCCATTAGCTATCTGAGATGGGGTAAATAAATCCAACTTCCAACAATTTTTGGATCTCTGTTTTGACTATCTCCTTTAATGTTGAGTTTATTCTTCTTTGTGGTTGTCTGACTAGTTTGACAGATTTCATGTAAATGTGATGAGTACATATGCTGGGGTGAATTCCCTTCATGTTAGTATAATCCCAATAAAAATCCTTGATATGTCTTTCTATTACTTCAAAGAGTTGATCTTCCTCTTCATTTGTTAACCAACTATTGATATTCAAAAAAATTCCAGGTAAAACCATGATTGGTTTTGTACTTGGGTAGTTGGATTCTATTTGCTTAAATTCACTAATAAATGAGTTTAGAGGACATGGATGAGGAAGTAGCTTATGAAACATGGTTACATTATCAACAAACTCTTTTCTAAGAGGAATCAGTCTTGCTAAAGAACAATGAAATGCATCCCAGAAATGAGTTTATTGTTGTTTTTCCAATTTTCACACACTTTCTTGAATCAATCCATGATCATAAGATGAGAAAACACTAGAATAAGTATAAGTGAAGGTTTTATAATATTCTATCTAACCTAAGAATCCTAAACTAAGGTAGTCCATAGTTTTTGGACTGATAGAATCCATAGATTCTAGACTAGCAGAGTCCATACCTTTCAAACTGGCAGAGTCCGTAGCTTTTGGACTAATAGAGTCCATAAATTATAGGTATATGTCTCCATTCAATTTTTCCAAGTGTTTTTTAACTATGATCATAGCTAAGGAGGAAATGGTGTTTGATGTGTTGTCTGATTCATCTACTCAAAGTTCTTATATGTGATTTGTTGATGGTTTTGCAGGAAGATACAAAAAGATACATTTGGATTTTAACCCATTAGAAATGGTCATGTCTCCTGACCTAAAATCAATTAATGCTGCTATAGTATCCAACCATGGTCTACCTAGGATTATGAGATATCCTAGATTCTTTGTTTTAAGTTGCAAAACCATGAAATCTATTGGATATTCCCAAGACTCTATTAGTACTTCAACATTTTCTATAGTCCCTTTTGGTTTAGTTACATATTAGTACACCATTTGAATAATGTTAGTTGTGGGTTGTATTCTCATAAGAGATAATGTAAAGAGAGTATCAGTTATCATAATATTAATTTTTACTCCTAGATCTACCAAGACATTAAGAATTTCTTTACCTCCAATTGTGACTGTGATTACTGGGCTTCCTAGATCTATATATTTTGGAACTAATAGTTTTCCTGCTAATAAATTAGCAACTTTTTTGTCAACATGAATGGTTCTTGTATATTTTTCTTTCCTCCTAGGTATCTTGATATAATTTTTTTTGATCATCGTATTCAATTCAGGGATGTCCTTAATAGCTTGTAGTAGGGGTACCTCAATATTGATCTTTCGTAACTCATAAACCAAGTTTGATTCTGGTTTAATATCAATTTCTTTTAATCTTTTAGGAAAAGAAACTACTGGTGTAGTAGTGTTTTCTTTGTTTACTTCAGGTCTCATTTTTATTTTGTCTTTTCTAGTTTTTAATTGAGATGATTCTATTTTTTCATTTTCATTAGGTATCTCAGAAATGAGAACTGGAGGTTTTTGTATAGTTTTTATTGATCTTAAATGTCTGTCTAAACAATAAATAGCCCCAACATTCATTATCTCTTCCTATTCATTAACATAAATAGGTTTTGGTTGTTTATTTTTTGGATTTGCTATTGGTTGTGCAGGCATTGAGGGTTGATTGATTTGTCCTTATTTTTGAATAACTAGGGGTGGCATTATAATTTGTTATTAAAGTGGTCTTCTTGGTTGGATGAATTGTTGTTGTGGGTTCCACTATTGATTATATTATTGATATGGCTGTGGCATCCATTGTTGCTATGGTACCCATTGTTAATGTGGCTATGATATCATTTATGGGGGTGTTGGCATCCAATCTTGTCCTACCCATGAATTTTGGATTGATGGAATTTGGAGTTGATTCCAAAAAGGTAAAGAAATTGAAACATTCTATGGTGCCATCCATAGATTAACTGGGTTTCTTACATTAAAATGTCCTTGAGCCTAGTTTTGTGGTAAAAAGTTTTATCTCTAGATATAATTTACTTCTTTAGTGGACTAGACTTGTGTTTTCATTTGATTTTTTAAAACAAGCAGAAGGATACAATGTTTGGTATCATGATCTATTACATCATAGATCCCACATGATAAAACATTGGTTTTATTTAGGGGTAGTCTCTAAGGGAATGTTTCTATCTGCACTTAGGATACTAAATTACTAAGGGTTTTGCTACATTTGCCTTAGCTTGAAGGCCATCTAAAGTATTATTTAGTGTTATCAAGATATCTATCTTTAGATTGGAAAATTCTTCCATTAGCTTACCCACTTCATTAGATTTCCCAAACCTTCCTTTCCTAATTCTAGGTTTTATTCGAGAGTAGTTGGCACAAAGCTCAAAAATCTGATCAAAAGCTAACTCATTTATATATCTACCTCCCATCAGATTTAAGGCATCTCTAGTAACTTCATCCAACCCTTTTAAGAAAACCAATTTTTTAACTTCTTCAGTAAGTGGATAATTGCTTCTTTTATGAGTGAACATGAATCTATCCAAATAATCCTCTAAAGATTTATCCTCATTCTATTTGATTTTAAAGAAATCATCTTTTCTTTCTCGCACTCAATAGTAATCTTGATACTTGTTCAAGAATTCTATCTCCATGTCATTCCATTTTCTAATAGAATCACCAGGTAAATCCATGAACCATCTCATAGCTGCATCTTTAAGCGTAGAGGGAAATAGTTTTAATTTCTAGCTATTTGTTGTGTAATCATAGATTTGACATAGCACCTTAAACTCAAATAGGAATTGATCAGGATCTTTTGTAGATCTTCCCCATAAATTGGGTAGATTAGTTGGTAAAATATTTTTTATGTGGGTTTGATCATTAGGATCTACAATAATAGGAAAGGAAAAAGTCCTTCTTGGTTGTGTAGGTTGTTGATTTTGTTGGAGAGCCATATTTTTTTCTTCTGATGTTTTTTCAAAGTTAGGATGATCTTCCCACTAAATATTTGTGGTACGAGTTATGGGTTGTTCAAAGTTTTCAAAATTTTCTTCAGCTATGGATTTTTGAAATTCTTCTTCGAAGTCCTTCACAATTTTTAAATAATTTATTCTTATAAGAGATTGATCCTGAGGAATTCATCCTATGGGGCTAGCTTGTGGTAATGGCTTGGTTTCTATCCAAGTTTCTAAAGATTCTTGCAGATAAGTTTCATTTGTAACTTTTGGTTCACTACTCAGAGATGTTGAAGAAGTTTTAACTTGTGTTCTTGGTGGGAATTTTTGGATGAATCATCCTTTAGAGTCTCTAGGATGGTACATCAATTTATTTATTTTTTATGGTTTTTACAAAAAAAATATTTTTTCACTCTAGACCAATAATTATTACCTTACTAACACCTTGTTTCCCTAGTAATGGCACCAAAAATGATGAGTGTCATTTAACTCTTTATATAATCAATGTTCAATTGATGTCTTATCAACCAAAGCTGGTGTCCAAAGCTATCTGAAGTAAGGTATATGATGGTAGATCTAGAAGTCTATTTGTGGGGGTGTTTGATGGTCCTATTCTAACTTTGACTAATGAAAGAAATATATTTTAAACTACTTAATTCACTCTTTCACTAAAAATGTAACTATTTAATCAAATCAATCCACTCTTTTACTTTAAAGTAAAATCACACTCCTATTTATGCTTGCATGGAAATGGAAATGTTTAACTAGAATAGGAAATTTGCTTCACACATTTGTTGTAAAAGAAATCACACTTTGCTTGGAAAGGAAATGATTTTGGAATAAGAAAATGCCTTTTAAACTGTGAATTTATTTTGATGTTTTTATGAATAAATGTAAATATTAACAAGATTATAATTAGTTATAATAAATATTTAATAGAACATAACATAAGTATCATACATAGTTCCTAGTTCTAAGGAGAGTGGGCCCTTACTCCTCTTAGACTCAGGACCAAAAATTAATCAATACTAGAAACTGAAGTGATTATTCATAAAATTAAAATGATTACAATATATCTAAAACCTATAATATGCTTATACGTATCTTTCTTCTATTATCTATTATCTAATATCTTTCAATGATGAAAGTCTTACATTTTATACTAATACAATCAACTCAAAATAGGATGCAAAGAAATAGGATTCCTTGGTAGATCCATTCATCCAAAGATAGGAGATTGGATTTCTAAGAGATCTAATAATTTTGATGAAATATATATACTATCCTATAATAGTCCTAAGGTCCAAATATATACAACTTTATCAAAAACAAATCCTACAAAATAGTAGGCAGGTATTTTCTTCATTTGACTCTAGCTAGAATGATTCTCTCTCATCTTATTTTTCCATCAACTTCCTCATTTGTAGCTTCATCCTTACATAATCCATGGAATTGACCCTGCATAATCAATAGGAATGAGCCTATGGAGTCTATAGAAATAAGCATATAGATTCCATAGAAACAAGCCTATGAAGTCCATAGAAATAAGCCTATAGAGTCTGTAGAAACAAGCCTATGGAGTCTGTAGTTCTGCTAGATGGAGATCAAAATTGAAATTTCACTATACATCACCTATGTCTTCTTCTTGAGCATTCTTCACAACAAAAATCACTAAAACATGCTATGTATTAGACATTAATGACAAAGTAAATATTTATTCTTTGGTTTAATATAAACAAGACAAGTATCTATTTTCCATGTAAAACTATCTAACAATCGAATTGAAGGAAATAACATGTCAATAATGAGCCATATTTTAAGCTCATCAGGGTAGAAGGTTGGGAGGCTACCACATATTGGTAAGTGGATGCCAATGGTTAGGTGGAAGATACATAAGGGTACGTAAATTTAGGTGGTTGGGTAGTGGGTATGGGTACATGCCCTTGTATTTTATGGATGTAGCCAAAGTTTGGTGTAAGGGGTGCTTGTTGGTTAGGAGTGGTATTTGGGTTGGTGATCAATAGAAGGGTGGTCACCCTTGTACTAATCAATGGCAAGGTAGAGGGTATGGACACCATAAGGATTTGAATCAAAGTAGTGTTTGATGGATTGGGGGTAGCTAAATGAAAGTTAGTCATATTAGAGGTAGGAACTCCTATTACAAAGGAGAGGTTGGTAGGAGTGGAAGGTATAAGGGTAGTGATAGTTTGGGTTGGTTAGTTTTTTATGGTAGTATCAAATGTGTTGTTTGTTGATGAGGAAGTTTGGGTAGTCAATGGTTGGGTAGTAACCATGGTAATAGATGTGTTCCTCATGAGGTGGGGGGCATGTCATAAGTTAGATCTATGGGTGGGGTCGAAGCTAGGATATGGTAAGAAATGGTTGTAAGATAATGTTGTAAGGCTACAGGATTATTATATAAGAAAGCAAATATATATATATATATATATATATATATATATATATATATATATATATATATATATATATATATATATATATATCTTTGAGTAACCTCCTGAGGGGAAGTAGGACTTCATGAGGGATGAGGAGAATCAGAAAGTTTAGAAATGAAGAGGTAGAAGAGGTAGGTTGGCTTGGTGATGGGTTTTGCTCTGCAAGGTCTCTTTGTTGTTGGTGAGTGAGAACCATATGAGATAGGAGAGATATAAATCATAAACAATCTCAGCACTCAAACAAAAATAAGATAATAAATGATCAAATAAATCAAATCACACTATAAAATAGATGTTAATCCCTAGAGTTGTAATTAATATTGCTTTTGGCTTATGCCTTAAGAAGGTGTGTGACTGAAATTGGTTTATAGAGTGGGTACCAAAAAGGAAGTCTAAGGTTGTGTTTAGGTGCTCAAAAAGAATTTGTATTATAATCAATACATGGCTTGGTATTTGGGCCTACCCTCTTACTTCACATGTCATAGCAATGAGGGTGTTGGGTGTTTAGCCAATATATATTGATATCTTGAGATTATACTCAACCAGAGAGCTAAGTTGGTTTTTCCCTTGGTAATAACCTCCAAGTGGGATTGTCGAGAAAGGGTAATGTTACCTCTAGGTGATGAAATCCTATTTGGGCCTTGTCTCAATTTTTATTTATGCTTAGTAAATGAGAGTGGTTTGGTTAAGTGTGTACAACAAAGAGTGAAGCTATGATATATTACATTAATTTTAAGTTAAAATATGTGAACTAAAATTTTAATTAGTTGATGTATGCACTTAATTTTAATCCCAAAGCATAGAATAGAGAGATAATTCAAGCAAACAATAACCCAAGTAAAGACCCAAGGGTTCTACAAAGTGTGCCATAATGTTTCAGTGAATTTTAGCTTATTATTTCAAAAAGAGAAGAAGAAACTAAGTACGGGTATAGTTAAAAAAATTATTTGATTATCTGCACATGGAATCAAAAGATTATTAATAACTCCTCTTTAGCTTGGGAGGATGACCTATAGATAATAAATCACTACAGTAAACTTGTTTATTAGATAGATAGTTGAGTGGATTGTCTAGCAGTAGCTAGATCTTGGAAGCAAGAGCTTCCTGAGGGGATATCAATTTAAACATTTTAAATAATTAATTTTATAAAATAGAATATAAATTACTTACATCAATAATCAAAGGGTACTAAAATTTAACACAAGAATGATTGCTAAGAAATATAGACTATAAATGATTAAAATAGTGATAAGGTAATTAATACTAGTTCTAGATGGTTGGGGTATACTTCAAAAAATTAGGCAGGGATCTATGAATAGGTAAAAACATAGAGAATCAAGTTTGGCTAGAGGTAGGTAGGTGTAAATATCCTATTATATTTTACTACCATAGTGACCATCAGTAGTTGGGTTGACTGTCAATGGTTAAGGTGATTGTCGGTAGTCAAGCTGACTATTGGTAGTTGGATATACTATCAATGGTTGAGACAAATATCAAAAATTACTATGAGTAGATTTGGGTTGATAATATGTTGATTAATAGGATCTCAAAGTGAGATTTTAGGAGTTGGGTAGGTGTTGGGCTATGATTAAAAAGCAAATAAAGTAATTGAATAATAAAAATCAAATACTTATCTTTTAGAAAGTTGATCAGGTGATTGATTAAGGCAGTTGGCTCATTGATGGAGTCCATCATGATTTTAAAAAAGTAATAATATTTTGTGCTTTAGCAGAGCTATGGTGACAAGTTGGGTCTCTAACATAGTAGCTAGTTCACTAGATTGTTGATAATCATTGACCTATAAAAAGATAATTTTGTATGCACAAGCTCTTGATAACAATTGTAGATGATTTTCACATCTTTGCTTCGTTCTTCTTCTAGGTAAGGCATTAAAGTTACAACAAGATGTTAACTAGGCCTTCTAATTATAACTCACTCATGCAATGTCTAGCACATGGATTAATATAAGTTATTTTTAGAAAATTAAGGTATATGGATTACATGTTGGTGGTTGAGGAGGTGCACCCTAACCATCAGTGGTCAAGGTGACTGTTGGTGGTCATCTTCACCATTACTTTTTTAGGGTGAAGGTAAGAAAGTGGATAAAATCTAGGTTAAGTTAGTTGGGTAAACTGATCATGGGCTAGGTTCGGTTAGGAGTCAGAGGGTCAGATTGGTCCTAAGGGGTCCTAAGGTGGTTCAATGGAATTTTGACATTTAAAATTTTGGTGTGTGGATTTCTAGTGTCTACATTTGTTTTTGGGTTTTATCACTTGTTGGTAGATTCCATTGATTTTATAGGATGGTAGTAAGTGTTGTCATTTACCAACAAATTATCGATGCTTTCCTAGAATGTTGACACATGCCAACACTATTGCCCCCTTCTACACTAATGTTGACATTAGCCAATTGGTGTTGGTGTGGCATATTTATCTCTAAATAGTGTCAAATCCCTTCATTTCATACTTTTAAAAACTTCATACCTCTATTCTAACCTCCTAGAGACTTAAATCACTAAAATGCCTAACACAACCTCATCACTTCTATTACACAATGGTTTCTTCAAGATCATCCTCATTCAAAATAATGTATAAAAACCTCATGTGCCCATAGGTAATTCAACTAGTATAAGAACAAGTCACATTCATGGACTGGTTTGAGAAGTGGTATTTGGAGAGGCTTTTCAAGATGACCCATTATGATAAGACACTGGTTTACTCAAGTTTTTTATTATAATCTATGACCATGTAGAATCCATGTTCACCTTGAAGTTGCAATCATGAGTTTTCCAATATTAGACTAGCCCCAAACACATTAATTACTTAATAAGGATCCCAAATAAAAATAATAACCTTATGACTACTCATGCCTTGTTGATAGACCAAACAATAAGTATCTAAAGTCTCACTATAGCTTGTAAATGGATAGTTCATAATTTTTCATGAAATTATTATTTTCATTTGTATTTTGTTTTAAATTTTGTACATCTATTAAACATCCTTAATAAAATATATTGACATTTATTACAACTACTCACACTTTTAACAAAAGGGGCCTTATTTTACAATTTATAAACCATCTTTTTATTTTGGCCATGATTGATTTCTTTTAGCCTATAATTGTACTATAGGGAAGAGCATCAGACATTCTAATATGAGATATTGTCTACATCCTACATACTTTGCATGGCCAACAAATTTGATTGGTGTTTATATTTTTCAAGTGAGATTATCAGTGATTTATTTTGTGCTCTTACCATTAATAATTTCATTTTTATATATACCAATTATATTATTGATTTGTACAATGAGGCATTTCACTAATTGGAGAGCATAAATATTATAAATGCTCTTCATGAAAAAATGAAGCTTAACTCTCTTTCCATTGTAGAGAAAGAGGTGAATTAAACTTTTTAATTTCATTTTAAATTATTTAAAAATGAGTATATGTAATCTATTTTATTGAACTAATATTTTCCTCCTCACAGAAAAACTATGAAACTATTTTCAAAAATATAGGTTGTGGTAAAAGGTCACCAACCTATCGAGACCTCTAGAGAATTAGACATGGATGCAGAATCATCCCCTCGTCCATTGATTAGAAAAAAAAGGACATGGAGTTCTATTATGCCTCCTATATCCAATTCAACCACCATAAACTCAAACCCACTCTCATATTATTGGACTATAGTCTTGTTTACAATATTGATAAAATCATTATATGTTGTATTATTTTATTGTAACCATCTTATTTTTAAAGCATCCTCGGAATATTTCCCCCAATATTCCCAGCATAAATAACCTCTAAGAATTTTATTTCAATAAAAATATCTAGGTGATCTTCAATAGTGAGGTATGCACTTATCAATGTTTTTTGTAATATATTTATTAAATATTAAATTTAATATCATTTTGTAGTTCTTTGATCTTTGTTTCAATTCATAGGGACCCCTTCTCAAAGGAAAAAATTTCCACTACCACCATCATCCAACCAATTTGTAAATAGGGGTAAATTATTATCATTTTTGGCCTCAATAAATGGCATAGTGCATTTGAAAACATCATAATTTCCAAACCTTTCTCTTGGTGGTCTCCCTAGTTTATGGGGAACCACTTTATTAGAAAAAAATAGATCATGATTATGAGTTTTTACAGATTGACACTAGGGATAGATATACTTTTTTAAATCCCCATGATATGATTCAAGGATCACAACCCAATATGCTATAGGTTTATTTTCAATATCCATTGATAGCCAGCTCTCTATCTAACACACCCACTCTGCCTCCCCCTCCCAATCCTAATATTTCAAAGAGAAGTGATCAAATTAACACTTTTATTTTAGATAAGTTATTGGCAGATAGTAATATTTCATATGTAAAATATATTTTTCTAGGTGAAATTAAGTGTTTGAGATTATGGGAGTTAAGGGCTAAAGTTTTAATTTGGGAAATAAATGCTCATTTTCATAATCACTCCTAATGTAACCATTTATCTAAATTGGTTGAAAATCAACTAGTAAAAACTAAAGTTTGGTGAATTAAATTATTTTTGGGGTAATAAATTTTATTAATAATTACAATGATAATTTTTTAGATATTATGTTTAATAGGCTTGATAATTTAAATGCATAAGCCTAGGCATACTACAAAAAATGGGCAAAAAATCAAAGCCTTGTGTTTATTGTTGATGTAGAAAAGGAGAAAGTTGTGGTAAGTTATACTCATTATAAGTTGTTTTCCATTTACATTTTAATTCTTTTTATTTTTATCTAAATAATATTATTTGATTAATTTCAATTAAAATATGATATATTGAAGAATCAAGCAAAGCTACTCAAATTGTACCTCCAAAATGCATTAAAAAATTTAAATGTAATGATTTCCTCTAAATAAAAACTTTAATTGTTGAATAAAAAATAATACTTTGAATAAAATCATCAAGGAACATGGATGGGATACTCATATTTTGTTCAAGTAGAAAGCTGGTGTAGATCCCTCATTACTTTTAGGAGGAGATGTGGTAAAGGAAGAAGAAGGAAATCTTGTCAATATTAATGTTGAAGCCAATGATATTCTACAATTATGAATCCTAAAAGATGATATAATCTATGGAAATGAATGTATTGTACAATATATAATCATATAGACACTCCACATATTCAAAAATAATGAATTAAAATAATGTAACATGTATTTATAGTGTAAATATTGAAATATATAAGACAATCAATTTCAAACTAAAATATTGTATTTGTGATTTCATCTTATCTCCAAAGATATATATATATATATATATATATATATATATATATATGGCTTCCCTCATGTTTATAGTGTTAAAATTTCACATCTATATTTCTAATTCAGTTTATCATTTATTAATATGAAATGTGGTTTGATGTATTTATAGATAATTATGTATATAATTTCACCTATGTTTAAATTTTAAAATAATTTTAAACTATTAGATTGATAAATAAATTATAACATTTTATTGATATACAATCTCATTATGATGCAACACTTGATACATGTCTTTTTGTCAAATATAAATTGTTCTTATAATATTATAATGCAATCAATTTTACAATACCTAAATTAGCACACAAAATAGTTTCCAATAAATACCAAAAAATATCATAATTGGTAATGAATTAGATTTCAATGTTTATATTTATAATACATACCAAACTAAAACTTAGGTAGCTACAATAATATTTTTGCAGTTCAGTCTTCATAGTTAGCATTCATATCTAATTTATTAGAAGCATTTTGACTATCAAAATTAATATCATCTCTATTGGTTGTTGTATCAATGGATCCTCTTCTTTTAGTGAGTTAACTCCAAATTACAAGCACTCTTTCATAAATAAACCCATCCATGCAATAACGGGAAACATATAGCATGAAACAAGACTCTAGATTTTTATCCAATCTATTCTAGAGTTTGGATTTAACAAAATATAATCATTAAATACCCTTTCATCTTCTATAGACCCCAAAATCATTATTTGACAGAGTTCATATAATCAAAAATATTCATTGATATTTTTATTTAGGATGTCTTTGAGGTAAAGTTTTCCATAGCCTTATAATAGCACCACTTTTTGTTGCTTCATTTAGACACTGATATTGATCAATCATTATAAGTTTGAAATGTATTAACTAGTAAATTAGTAAAAATTTCACAAAATACCTTTAATTTTAAATCCATTGATCTCCATAGACTTATAAATTTATTAATTAGAGTACCAATGTATTTGATAAATAACTTACTTATTATTTATTCACCATCTATAGTGTTCCAAAATATGGGATTCATCACTCCCATGGCTTCAAGCAAGTCATCTCTTTTTAAATGATCTTATATTTTAGTAGATAAGATTTCTAAAATATTTCTTAATTTCATATCCATCTCATAAATAATAGTATCATATAGTACACATGATTAACACTCCATATAGCTCATTATATCTAATACAAACTATTCATAAGTGTTGCCTTTTGGTTATATACCGCATTGCATGTAATAATTAGGGTCTTATCTAAGTATAAAATGAATGAAATTTGTCTTTTGTTTATATGTGATACATTGTTGATTCTTTATCTTATTATTGTGTCTAAATTGGATGAAATGAGCATAGTTTTGTGTACAAAAACACATCCCTATGATGGGATAATTTTGAGAAGACATCAAATAGTTTTGACAACTCTTGTTGGCTATATTTTTGAGGATTTAGTAATTGAGCTCTGAAGATTTGATGCTTTGAATACACTCTAAATATTTTTTGAAGAAGCTCCAAATGTGATCCTAAGATGCTTAAAATTTTCTCCAAAGGATCTCCAAAGACCTATACAAAATGCCCCAAAGATGCCCAAGTATGCTCCAAAGATCAAGAAAAAAAGATACTTTTAGTTTATAGTTTAGAAGTATTTATTTAATTTAATTATTATCCATTTACTGTAAATTATAATTTCCTTTTAAATTCAAAAGTGATTTACTTTCAAATCAAAGAGTGATTCCTTTTCAATGCAAGTGTAATTTCCTTTTTAAATAAAAGTATTATTTCTTTTTCAAAAGTAAGTGTGAATTTCCTTTAATGCAAGTGTGTTTCTATTACATGCAAGATTAATTTCAATTCAATACAAGAGTGTGTATTTCAATTTCATAGAAAGTAATTTTTTTAACTTATTGTTGACACCGGAGATTACACCCTTTGGCAGGAAGTCAAGCTCCTGCCTTCTCCTCACAACATGGAAACTCCCCTCTCGCCTATGGGACTGGCAAAGCTAGAGGGGAGAGTCTCTAGATAAGGGCTAGCTCCCTTTGATGCATCATGTTTGTTCTAGCAAGTGCAAAACACATATATATATAGATAGATTTAATGGGGGGGTGAAAAGGGAGAAAGATACAGGCAAGCAAACTACTCGAAAGAGGTGATGCACCAAAATAAGTCAACCTTCACACATCCACACCTAAAATTCAGACAAATGCATACATACACTTCTCACTTGGCAAAAGGACTAGGCTACAAGAAACTGGTAGGGAGGCCTGAATGAAAATACAGAGAAAAGAGGTTCACCAAAGGTGCTATGAGATGCACACTCCAAGTAACTCCCTCTGTTCTACACTTCCAAATAGAGCTCTTTTCTTGCCAGCTACAAAAAATGGTGCCTTGTAGATAACTAGTGTGTTGGTGTTGAACCCATGAGACCATCAAAAGACAATGACTAAACAAAAATTAACACTCAGGACATATACAGAATATCCATCCAAGAAGAGGTAAAAAAATTATGTTTATTGATTCAGGTGGAAATTTTAGCAGGGCTACGCCTTGTAAAAATGTGGAAGATCTCTCTTTTACAAATGACAAGTCTTTCATATATAGGAGAAGCAAGGAGGCCCATTTGGCACTCCTTTTTTACAAGTGGCTCATGCATCCCTTCATTGGGAAGAGGAAAACACTATTGCTGATGTCATATTTCTAGAAGAGGCCTACTAGAACCATGTTGTATAATCACCAAATTTGACTTTGGCATTCAAGCATTAATGTGAAGCACAGACTGTACCTCTCCTCTGCCAACAGATTGAGATTTGTCCCCTTTTAAATGCAAAGACCATGATGTTTGTTGTTTATGCCATTTGGGGATTATCAAAAAATAAATCATCTTCCCCTTGCCACTTGGACTGCTTCATTTCTGCACCTTGTCATTCTCTTGCTTTGTCACCTAGGATTTTGTCCTTTTCCTATCTTGTCTCTTCTGGCTCCTTCAGCCCTCAAGGCAAACTTCTTAGTGGGTCACTACATTCTAGCCCCTTGGTTAGCTCTCTCTAGTTGAAAACAAATGGCCATTTCATTTCATGAAAGTTGATGTTCACGCGGCCATCATGGTTTGAAAACCAACAGCTAACTTGCTCTGTTAAACTTGATGGCCTTCAAAATGTCTTTGTCCTTGTCACAACGTCATCAAGTCCTCATGGTTGGCCTTGTCCTTCTCAACTCTTCTATGAGTATTCTTTCCTTTGTCTTTATCACCTTCCTGAAGGGAAGGTGACCCTTCGGCATTTGGAAGTGTCCTCTTGAATTTGGCTGAAAGTCCCCTGCAAGGGTACCTGCCCTTTGGGGAACTTCAGTAGGTCCTTATTGCCTCAGACTTTTCCCCAGGTCCCCATAGATAACTTTCTTGGGTTTCATTTACCTCTGTGTTTTTTGTGGACTTTTGTCTGTGGACATTTTCTTGCAGACAAAAAGTCCACAGAAATTTTGCCTGGCCCAGCCTTTGCATTGAAGTGTGCCTAAATTCCTTCAGACATTTTGTCCGAAGGAATTCCTTCAAACAAAAAGTCTGAAGGAATTTGGGCTTAAACCAATTTTAAACTTAGACAAATTTTAGACTTACCCAAATTTTTTCCTTTTGAAGCGCCTGCCCTTCAGAAGGGCATTTGAACTTGAAGACTCCCCTTCGGCCAAGGGCATACCCTTGAACCTAGCTGTTGAACCAAAAATGGTTCAATGGTTCAAAGGTTCAACCATGTGCACCAATGCCAAATGTAATAAAGTTGATGAAATTAGTGTTGAACTGGGTACTTGAACTGAAGATTGAACCATCTGCTTTGAATAATGTTCATTGAACCAAGCCGTTGAACCAAACATGGTTCAACGGTTCAATGCTTGTTGAATTGAGATTTTGAACCTAAAGATGGACTCTTTGAACCAAAGGCCATTGAACCACTTGAACCAGGCCATGAATCAAACTCATTGAACTTTTGCAACTTGAAGATGATTGGCATTAAATAGTAGGGGAAGAAGGTGACCAAATTTTTACTTGTGGGCAAAATTGGCCAACAAATTGGTGACTCATAGGGGAAGCATGCCTCCTATGCTTAAAATCTAGTTGCCTTGTATTCCATTGGGCACAAAGTCAGATTATAGATATGAAAGAGTTAGCAATAGCCCCAAAATATCCAAGAATCAAACATGAAGCCTTTACCCCACACGTAAAGGGAAACACACAAGGCTAAAAACACTACCTATGCAAACTGCGCTTAGGGAAAGCAAGAAAACAAACTGAAAACAAACTACTATATATAGCTAACCAAGTATTCTCACCTCCCTCCTAGATCAAAGGGAAATTTTCTTAATTCCCCTTCTTAGCAAGAAGACTTGTGGTGCCAGGCAAATAGCTGAATGAAAAAGAGAGTTGGTGACCTGCTCTTCTTGCCTGTCACCTGCATTGGCTAGAATCTGAGTGGAGATTCAAACATGCTCCCAACATATACATACTCTGTTTGTTCTTGGAAGCTTACCTCCTATTGGTTCTTCAAGCCGGTGTATCCCATTAAGAAATTGATTATTGTCAGCTCATCACTATAAGCCCCTTGATACGCACCCTTAACTGGCTTACTCTCCACTGCCTCATGCTCAGGTTCCATGGTATGGCTATCTTCCTTGATGATTTCAAAGAAGATATCTTTAGATTCACTAACCTCTTGAAGGGGTAAATCTAAAAAACTACAGCCTCTTTGCATGCTTGTTAGAACCCCAATGTTGCCTTCTCTGCTCTTATCCAGCTCATAACCTCCTTGAAGAATAGTGCAACCTACCTCAATGACTTCAAATGAATCATTAAAAACATGAACAAGAGGTTTTCCATGCTCCTCCATGTCACCTAAGGTGATCTCCTCCTCATTTTTACTCATGAAGTCTCCCTGGTCAGTCCTAAACTGAGCATAATCTATATTAGGTAAGGCCTGATAGCTTTCTTGGAGGTGTGTGGATGAAGTGTATTCAGACATGGAATTTGTTATTTGGTCTAAAACATCTATCACATGTTCACTAAGGAGACCTACTCTAGACTCCAATTCTACAATCCACCTATCCATATCTTCCTGCAAAAGCCTTTCCTGGAAGTCACAATCATCATCAGGAGTAGGAGCAACCCATCTTCTTCAAGGTTTTGCACAAAACCTTGCTCTTCTTCTTCCTTTCTGCCCCAAGATTCCACTTTTTGCTTCCAACTCATGATCTCAGGATTGGAAACTTGTTCCTATGAATAAGCAACAACTTTATCCACTTCAAGGTCCTGAGTTGGTTCATGATGTTCCCTCTTCTAGCTTGGAATTTGGAGATCATGTTGAAAGTCTTGAGGAGGTTTTGGAGGGTTTGCTCATGTACAAGAAGAGTTGTCTAAAAAGAGGCATGCTAAAAATCTAGGTGCATGGGATTGAGGGTAGGATTGATTGATGCATCGGATAAGTCAGAATGAGCAAGTGCCATCTAGTAGAAATAATTTAGCATACAAGAGGGGGTTTTCTCTAGGATAGGAGGGGGTAGACCTTGGGCCAAAATTTCTTGATTTTTGTCCCTCTGCTTTACCAACATTTCATCAATATTGAAATTAGATTATGGATTGGTGGAAGGGGTGTCTTTTGCAATTGGCTCCTCTACAAGGTCTGAAAACTCCATCTCTCTCTCTCTAAGTAGTCTCATCTTAGCCTCTAATTCCTCAATCTGCTTAGCTATATTATCCTCATTTTGTACCTCTTGGAGCTCATAGGAGTCATTATAGAGGTGGGGAGTACATGAAGGTTACCATGAAATGCAAGGAGCTTTCTAAGGAAGGGTGGGGGGAACTTGAAAAGGACTAACCTCATCTTGTACCTCACACTCTTGGACAATGTCTTTCACCCCTTATTGTTCCGTGACTCAACCACTTGATTCCAGCTCAAGAAATTCAGACTTGGCATCTCCTTTAGGGTTGATGGGGCCACAATGTGAGAGGGTAGTGAATATTTAAATTTTTCTTCCCTCACTACCAAGATGGACTTCCACATCTAAAGATTTGCCAATTTGATCTATCTATCAAGATTAGCCTTAAACACAAGGTTTGTTCTTTCGAAAGTCTCCTCAACATAATTGGGGAAAGGACTTTGACAGGCTTGATTTGGCTCATAAGCAGGGGCTGTATATGACTGATATGATGCTTGGGGTAGCAATTATGTAGGTTGATAGACTTTTTAAGGCTGCCTCTCATAAATACTTAGCTTCTCCTCTAAAGATGCAATCAAGCCACTCACATCCAGCATCTCATTTGTAAGCCTTTGCCAATTGGCTCCTTCAATAGGAGCCCATTCTTTCTTAACTTGATCTAGTGCATTCCTCACTTGATGGATGTTATGATCAGGAATTTCTTGGCCACATCCCCTTTTGGTGTCAAGATATATTACATGCTTTTCGTATCCCAGCAATGCTCACTTGAAGGCAGAAACGGGTTGATTGGCAAAGAGACTGGGTTGAGTAGGAGAAGTGACATGATGAGAAGACTGGGCATAAGGCTGATATAACTCATGGTAGGGGTGAGATTGGCCATATTGAGCCTGATAAGGATCAACATAAGGCTGATAAGGATCATAGCCATGTTGGCCAGATAAAATAGGGTCCATGGCTCAGAATGATGAGATTATACATACCAAAATGTTGTTTCTTGATGGTATGGTACCATAACTACTTAACTAGTTGATTTAACTTAGATTCACCATTGATGTTTGATATAAAAGCCTCCAAAGGCTGGTTGGTTGAAGAACACACCAAAAATTATTCAACTCTTTGGACAAAACCTATCCTAGTTGGTCCCATCGGGCGTGCCAAAACTATTAACATCGGAGATTGCACCCTTTGGCAGGAAGTCGAGCTCCTGCCTTCTCCTCACAACATGGAAACTCCCCTCTCACCTGTGGGACTAGTGAAGCTAGAGGGTAATGTCTCTAGATAAGAGTTAGCTCCCTTTGATGCATCATGTTTGTTCCAGCAAGTACAAAACACATATATGTAGATAGATATAATGGGGGGGTGAAAAGGGAGAAAGATGCAGGCAAACAAACTACTGTAAAGAGGTGATGCACCAAAATAAGTCAACCTTCACACATCCACACTTAAAATTTAGACAAATGCATACATACACTTCTCACTTGGTAGAAGGACCATGCTACAAGAAACTAGTAGGGAGGCCTGAATGAAAATATAGAGAAAAGAGGTTCACCAAAGGTGCTATGAGATGCACACTGCAACTCCCTCTATTATACACTTCCAAATAAAGCTCTTTTCTTGCCAGCTGTAGAAAATGGCACCTTGTAGATAACTATTGTGTTGGTGTTGAACCAGTGAGAGCATTAAAAGACAATGACTAAACACAAATTAACACTCAGGACATACACAGAATATCCATCCAAGAAGAGGTAAAAAAACTGCATTTATTGATTCAGGTGGAAATTTTAGCAGGGCTACGCCTTTTAAAAATGTGGAAGGTCTCTCTTTTACAAATGGCAAGTCTTTCATATATACGAGAAGCAAGGAGGCCCATTTGGTACTCCTTTTTTACAAGTGGCCCATGCATCCCTTCATTGGGAAGAGGAAAACACTGTTGTCGATGTCATCTTTCTAGAAGAGGCCTATTGGAACCATGCTGTATAATCACCAAATTTGACTTTGGCATTCAAGCATTAATGTGAAGCATAGACTACACCTCTCCTCTGCCAATAGATTTAGATTTGTCCCCTTTTAAATGCACAAACCACACCATTTGTTGTTTATGCCATTTGGGGATTATCAGACAATAAATCGCCTTCCCCTTGCCACTTGGACTGCTTCATTTTTGCACCTTGTCATTCTCCTACTTTGTCACCTAGGATTTTTTTCTTTTCCTATCTTGTCTCTTCTAGCTCCTTTAGCCCTTGGGGTGAACTTCTTAGTGGGTCTTTGCATTATGGGCCCTTGGTTATCTCTCTCTAGTTGAAAACAAATGGCCATTTTATTTCATGAAAGTTGACATTCACACATCCGTCATGGTTTGAAAACCAATAGCTAATTTGCTCTATTAAACTTGATGGCCTTCAAAACATCTTTGTCCCTATCACAATGTCATCGAGTCCTCATGGCTGGCCTTGTCCTTCTCAATTCTTCCATGGGAATTCTTTCCTTTGTCTCTATCACCTTCCTAAAGGGAAGGTGACCCTTCAGCATTTGGAAGTGTCCTCTTGAATTTGGCCAGAAGTCCCCCACAAGGGCACTTACCCTTAAGGGAACTTCGGTGGGTCCTTGTTACCTCAAACTTTTCCCCAAGTCCCCATGGACAAATTTCCCAGGTTTTGTTTGCCTCTATGTTTTCTGTAGACATTTTCTCACAGATAAAAAGTCCACAAAAATTATGCTTGGCCCAGCCTTTGCATTGAAGTGCACCCGAATTCCTTCAGACTTTTTGTCTGAAGGTTGGTTTAAGCCTAAATTCCTTTAGACTTTTTGTCTAAAGGAATTCCTTTAGACAAAAAGTCCAAAGGAATTTAGGCTTAAACCAATTTTGAACTTAGACAAATTTTAGACTTACCCGGATTTTTTCCTTTTGAAGTGCCTACCCTTCGAAAGGGCATTTGAACTTGAAGAGTCCCATTCGGCCAAGGTCATACCCTTGAACCTAGCCATTGAACCAAAAATGGTTCAATGGTTCAAAGTTTCAACCATGCGCATTGATGCCAAATGCAATAAAGTCAATGAACTTAGTGTTGAACTGGGCGCTTGAACTGAAGATTGAACCATCCACTTTGAACCATGTTCGTTGAACCAAGCCGTTGAACCAAAAATGGTTCAACAGTTCAACGCTTGTTGAATCAAGATTTTGAGTCTGAAGATGGACTCTTTGAACCAAAGGCCATTAAACCAAATAAACCAGGCCATGAATCAAACTCATTGAACTTGTGCAACCTAAAGATGACTGGCATTAAACAACAGGGGAAGAAGGTGACCAAAATTTTGCCTATGGGCAAAATTGGTCAACACTTATCTCCATATTCATAATTTTTGAGAAGTTGTTTAAGTGACAATAGACAATATTCTCATTTTCTAGAATGTCACACTATCCTACCAAGTCAGGCAAGTCAAGTGAGGACACTATAATGTCTTATACCAGATGTTTAAGTTCTGGATATTGATGGTGTGAATACTATAAGACATATTTAATTAGTAAACCTTTTAGATTTAATTTTTTTTTAAATATATTTAGAGTCTTACTTACTATTTTTAGGATATAGAAATCATAGTAGAAGTAAAACCCCCCAAACAATAAATTGTAAACTCTAATATCTAACGGTCTCATTGCATATAGCCCTGGACACTGGACCTAATATAAAATGGCACCAATCCATTGATTAGTTAAATGAGAGGTATAATTACAACCTATCATTTTTAGCATCATTTTTTGGGACATTCATCAATAAGTATTAGTAAGATCCTACATTAGAGTTATATAAGGAAATTTAAAAACATTCATAAAACTCAAAAACATAAAATCAATCAAGAAATCTTTAAATTTATGAACTGACCAAGAGATTCTCAAGTATGGTTTATCTCTAAAGTATCTCAAATAAATCAAGAAGAAGAGAGGATCCAATCCTTGCTGGAAAGATCAAAAATAAAAAGAAAGGGAATTTAAAGTCATATATAAACTTTTTTTTATTTCTCTCCTAAACAATGTTCATCCTCACAAATAGATCCTACAAGAAGAATCCTATTCAAGACATCTTATCCTATAAGGATAATTGATCCTAAAAATCTCATTTCTAGAATAGTCAAATTTGATCCACAAGCTCTAATAGAAGAAGATCTGATCACCAAAAAATATTACCTTCCTGAGATAGACCATAGGTTGAGCACCAGAGCAAAGAATTTAGATTAAATTGATAACCAAAGTTATGAATAAAATATGAGAGATGAACATGCACATATGGAAGACCTTGATCGATAGCCCCAATAGGACATAACTTTTTCCTATCCAATCAACCTAGGTCCTGATGACAAAACTTCCATGAAAAACATTTCACCATCCATTTTGCCTAAGCTTAAAAGTAAATCCTCAAAATATCTAGATCAGTTCCTCTTTAAATTTTAGGTTCTATGTCAAACATATGATTATGTCATAGACAATCAAAATTTGAATTTATTCCCATCTATACTCAAGGATGCATATATAAGATGGTTCATGTACCTTGAGGGTAATTATATCACCACTTGGGATGAAATGGAAACTACATTTTTGGACAAATATTAGAATTATTGCAGAGTTAAATAATGGAAGGAAGACTTTTTCAATATCAAACAAAATGAAGACAAAACCTTAGAAGATTAGTTTGATAGGTTTATATTTACCCATAAAAGGAGTGGTTACCAACTCACTAAGGAGGTTATCAAAATATTATTTATTAAATGGTTACATGATGATGTACATGATGTTTTGAGCCTAATGGGAAAGGATGACATTGACAAGTTAACTTTTCATCAAATTTCAGCATTGTGTATTAACTATTCCAAGATAAGACCTAGCATAAGGAAATCAAGGTTAGGAAAATCACCTGAAGTTGGCCAATTAATGGAAGAAATTACTAATTTCAAGAAAGACATTATATTACAATTTCCATCTACCTTAGATGGCCTTAAATCAAAATCCAATGCTACCAACACTAAATATTTGTCAATATATTATCTTAGATGTAGGCTCAAACATGCAGTAAAAGATTATCCTTTAGACAAAATAGAGGTATGTGGTATTCATGACCTACACCATGACACAAATAATTTCAAACACCTTCCTACCATGATAAATCAAGTAAAAAAAGAATCTTATATAGTTTAATAAGTGAAATATATCCAAAAATAATGAAACTAGTACTTTGAACCTCAAAATTAATTTGGTTCAAGATTTCCTCTGAATCTATGGATGACACCATGGGATAGATAAGTCACACCACTAATGTGGGGACCAACACAACCAAAAACATGGGGTACTCAATAATTTATGCCATATATGTAGGGAATTCATCCAAATCAACCTTAGGCACAACATCAAAACCAACAACCACATTGGGTACAATAGCTACCACCTTAATGGTCAAATCAACAATATCAGCCACAAAGAAGATTTCCTCTACAATAGACCTTGATGCCTTCACAACCTCATCCACCACAAATTGAGTAATAGGTTAACCAACCATAGTTACCTACCTAACCAATGGAAAATCCAAATAGTAGGAAAAATATACTTATTTATGGATTTGATCAAGAAAGTAATGTTGCAAGTGTTTCAGTTGAATGTAATAATATTCAACTCAGATCAGGGAAGGTAGTATGAGATTCACCAATTACCATAAATAAAATTCCCAATGATGAAAACACTCCTAATCCACCTATATTCCAATAACCAACTGAAGAAAAGGTAGAGTCTATAACCACACCAACCACAATTTAAGATCCCCCTACTATTCCATTTCCTGAGAGACTTAAGGAAGGGAAACCTAGGAAGATTTTGAATTGATGCATGGATTAAAATAAATGAAGATATAAATTAAAATATTAAGATCCATTAAATATATTCTATATCTAAATCAAATCATTAAATGATTATGTATCAAAGCACTAGGAAGAAAGAAGCAATATCCCAAAATAATTCAAGTAATAGGAAAAATTATTGATTTTATAGAAGGAAACATACTTGTTCTTAAATATGGATATCCCAGTATTCCTGTGATGACTATGACAATTGGGAATAATTCTATTCTAAATGTGCTTATATATCTAGGTGTTTTCATCAACATAGTGACTATCAATCTAGTAGAGTCTTTATCTCTCAGAGGGCTTTAACCTACCACTACAATCTTACAAATGGTAGATCAATCCACTATTGCCCATGAAGGAACCATATATAATGTACCAATCATCATAAAATCTTTGGAATATCCTATTTATTCTTTATCTCTCAGAGGGCTTCAGCCTACCACTACAATCTTACAAATGGTAGATCAATCCACTATTTCCCATGAAGGAACCATAGAGAATGTACCAATCATCATAAAATCTTTGGAATATCCTATTTATTTCATGATCATTTAAACTAAACCAAAGAGGGTAGGATATTTAATCATTCTTGGTAGACCTTGGTTAGCTACAGTTGTAATAGGAATTAACTATAGATCTGAAAACATGACCATTTCTAATAAAATTCATGCTAAATAAATATCACTCTATCTACCTGTTAGACCTTCAATGGTTATTTTTTAATAAATATGGGTGGATCATCTTGAACAAAACCATACTAATGTGTCTTCCTTATCCATGGTTATCATCAAAGAATATGTCCAAGAGTTTGAGGAACAAATAATAGAAAATTTAGACCAAGAAAGCCTAACTCTGAAGTCTGATAGTTTTGCTTTAAAGTTTGATAATTTTTCTCTAAAGCCTAAAAAAATTTCTTTGAAGTTTTAAACCCTAGCTCTAAAGACTAGTATCTTAGCTTTGAAGACTAGTAGCTTAGCTTCAAAGACTAGTAGCTCAGGGTTGAAGATTGATAGCTATGCTCTAAAGATAAATAATCATGAATGGGAAGAATCCACCTCCATTATTGAAAATCAATATAATGCCATAGTATCACCAAATATATTATGTAGTCCACAAAACATTCAATCAACCATAGTTAACTAGACTCAAAATGGGTAGAAATCATTTTTACATGATTTTCATTATCCATTGACCAATATGTTTTCTACAAGTGAAACCTTTTACAAGGATGTAGCCACACTTCACATGTTACTACCACACACATTTATATTTAATTCCTTGATGAGTTAATATAGATAGTTAAATTTCATTGTTCTAAGCACTAAAGAGATTACAATCCAAGTGGTAAACTATTGGATATTAATAGTTGCTTAACTGACCAACAGAAAAGAAAAGTATTTGATGTATTGGTAAAACACATAAAATATTTTTATTGGGATTATAGTGACATGAAAAAAATACATCTTTGTGTTTGTACACATCACATCTACACTGAAAATGTTAGACTAGTCAGGCAACCATAATGGATAATTAACCCAACTTTGAAAGATATTGTTAATAATGAAATAGAGAAACTATTAGAATTTAGTTTAATTTATCCCATATATGATAGTCAATAGGTTTCACCTCTAATTATTTTTTATAAAAATAATGGAAAATGGAGAGTTTGTGTAGAATAAAGAGAACTGAATAAAGCCACTATGAGAGACTACTTTTCCTTACCTTTTATTGATCAAGTTAGATAATTTGAAAAGAAAATAGTACTTTTTTTATTAGATAAATTCAATGGATACAATCAAATAAAAATAGCCCCTGAAGATCAAGATACAACTACATTCACCTTCCTTAGGGAACATATGCTTATACAATCATTATTTTTGGATTATGTAATGCATTTACTACCTTTCAGAGAGTAGTGCTAGCCATCTTTTCTGATCTTACAAATGATTGTGTAGAAGTGTACATCAATGATTTCACTATCCATGGTACTATATTTGATGAAATTTTGAATAATTTAGATAAATTAATTATTATATACTAGGAACACCAAGTATCTTTGAGTCATGAGAAATGCATCATAATGGTTGATGAAGGGATAGTCTTAGGACACCATATCTCTTCTCAAAGCATAAAATTAGATCCCAAAAATATTGAGGTAATTTATAATCCCCCCCCCACCATTCCACAAACACAAACTGATGTTAAAAAATTTCTTGGTCATGCAGGGTATTACAAAAGATTTATTGAAGACTCCAACAAGATATTTGCCCCTATGTTTTCTTTGATAGAAAAAGATAGTAAATTTGTATGGAATGAAAAGTTTCAATAAAATTTTGAAACATTAAAGAACAAACTCTTGACTGCTCTAGTCTTAAAAGGACCTAATTGGGAAAAGCCTTTTCATATATATATTAATACTTCTAATAATGCATTAGGAGTAGTATTAGGACAAAGAGATGAAGATGGAAAAATGTATACCATTTATTATATTAGTAAGAATCTTACTCCCACAGAGAACTACACTACCATAAAAAAATAATTTCTTGTTGTTGTCTATGTTATAAACAAGTTTAAACATTACATTACTAGTTATCAGGTATTTATCTATACATATAATTCAAATATTAAGTACTTAATGAATAAATTAGTAGTATATGGGAGAGATGGCTATTATTGTTACAAGAATTTGGCATTACCATCATAGACAAACTAAGGAAGTATAATGTTGTTTCTAAATTTTTGTCTAGATTGATCACTATAGGTGAAAATAAACCTATGGAGGACTCTTTTCTAGATGAACATATGTTTTATATATCCACATACCCTCCATGGTTTGAATACATGGCAAATTACTTGGCATAGGGAAGTTTCCTCATTCTTTTACTTCTAAAGAAATAAAATGTTGGTCTATAGATAGTTCTCATTTTAAATGGTTTAAATGCATGTTACTTAAAATTTGACCTGATCATATACTTCATAGGTGTGTCAAAGAAGATAAAGTGTATGACATCATAAGAACGTGCCATAGTGAACCAAGAGGAGGACATTATTTAGTAAAAAGAACCATTTATAAGATCCTTGGCGTAGGTTATTATTGGTCATCTCTTTACAAGATTGTCAAAAGGTTTGTATGGCAATGTGATCCTTGCCAAAGGGTGGGTAAGCCTACTCTATCCTCTAAAATGCCTCTTCACCCTCAAATAAGTTTATAAATATTTGAAAAATAGGGTTTGGATTTTTGTAGAACAATCAATCCACCATCTCAAGGAAAATAATATTTATTAGTTTGTACTAATTATTTTACTAAGTGAGATGAAGTGCAAGTACTCACCTTTGTTAGGGAAGAAATGGTTATTGATTTTCTATATCATAAGATCATGCTAATATTTATATCTCTTAGATTTATTGTTTTAGATCAAGGACCTCAGTTCATATCCAACATGATCAAATATTTTATAGATGTATCAAATCAATCATAGTAAATCTTCACCATATCATCCCCAAGCTAATGGATAAGTTAAAGTCACCAATCAAAAGTTGTAAAAAAATTTAAACAAAATAGTGAACAACAATAGAAAAAATTGGGCAAACAAAGTACCTAAAGTAGTTTGGGCATATAATCCATGATTCTCTCCATATGAACTTGTGTATGGAAAGAAACTTTTGTTACAAATAAAATTTGAATTTTAGACATTAAAGACAACATCTAATATGTGAATTGATCTTGATGAAGCATAGAAAGAAATAATAATACAACTAAATGGGTTGGATGAACTGAGAATAGATGCACTCACTCAAACTAGCATGATCTATAAATAGAGAAAGAAATGGCATGATGATCACATCAGAGAAAGGTAGTTTAAAGAGGGTGATTGGGTAGTTCTATTTAATTGTAAATTCTATAATTTCAAGGGTAAGATTAGGAAAAGATGGTTGGGACCATACCTAATGAAAACTATTTTTAGTAATGGATCTATCTAGCTTCAACTAATTGATGGTGACCAAAGGACATGTCTACCAATTTTGGCCTACATACAAAACATTTCTTAGATGGATCAATATTCTAGAAGTCTTGGTATAAAGTAAAAAGCTAAGTAGAGTTTTGGTTGAGAAGCAGGTCTAGAATTACAAGTAAAAGGATGTAGAAAGTTTCCATGGTTTTCTTGGAATTCAGATAGCATGAATCAAGTTTTCTCAAAATCTCATTAATTCATTAGAGCTTTGAAGGGATAATAATGACTTGCTCAATCCTAGAAGAGCCATTCCATCATAGCACATCACATAAGAATAAACACATCAATTTGGTTACACATTTGATAAGTATACATGGGAGGTTAATCAAGGTTGAATAATTACATGAATATGATCTTTATTTCATGAATACCCTCTAAAAATTTGGTATCTTGATGATTTTTCTATCTCAAGATATAGGCCTTCAAATTTAAACTAATAGAGTGGGATATGCATGGGGATGTCAAATTAAAATCATGGGAAGTAGTTGTTTGAATTAAAATATTTCAAAGGATCCTGAGGATGAATACAAAGCTAATAAGTGTCAAAATCTTGATTAAATCAAAGATCAATGGCATGTAGGTGATAGATCAAGTTAGTGAGCCCAAGTAGATCTATGATGCACATCTAATCGTATAGTTAAAGATCAATGGTGAGCTTGAGTTAAAAGGTTAGTAGATCCTAAGATTGAATGTATCAATGAAAAGTGTCATGATCATGGTGACTTACCAGATAAATGGTGCATGTTTGATTAAGCAGAAGAAAGATCAGTGGCATGCATTCAACCATGTTAAGCATATTGACAGTGTGCATGAGGTCAAGAATTCAAAGAGATAGATTTCATGCAAGGCTAAAACATGGTGTAAGTAGTTAACCAAATAAAACTAACAATAGGATCTTGAGGATATATGTGGGGATGCCAAGTGGCATGATTTAGAATGCAGATCATAGATCAATGGAAATGATGAAGGTCAAAGCTAGGAGACTTTTGAGGAAAATAATAGAGCCAAGTTGATCAAGTCCTAGAAGGCACAAAGTAAGGAAACATTTCCAAATCAATAAATAGTCATATTTGTAAATATCATAAACAACATGGCAAGGATACCACATAGGTAGACATGTAGGGTCAAAATATCTTGTAAACCTAAGTAGGTAAATGCATAGAACCATAATTAGATATGATTCAGGTTAAACTAGAGTGGATATTTCAGGATCAAGCATTACATTAAAGCTCAATAGATGTATAATAAGTCTTTTGGGGCATAATATAGATCAAAGGCTAGCAACTAGCTGTTGGGATGAGATCAAGCAACCTGGTGGATCTTCATTAAGATTATGACTACAGGAAAACCAATAAATGGGATTGGTTTTCATCTATAATAGACCTATGTTCAGGTTTGGAATAAGGGTAGGTTTGTGATTATGAAATAAGTGTCTCACCTTTTGATAAAATCATACCTTTGACAAACTAAGTACTTAAAGCTGATCAAAATAAACATAGTCATGGCTATGTTAGGTTCATGGATCTAAAGATTTTATCCTTATAAGTAATTCAAGTAAAAAGTGGTGTAGAAGTTCAAAGAGAGAGAATTGGTGATTGAAGATTGTAAGTGGAACATTTAATTATTTTCAAAGCTTTAAGGACCTTTCTTTCTTGAAAGGGTCATGACTCATCATCTTTAAAGTAGATCCTTGTCTTCTATTGTATTTCTCAACCAATGAGAGGGTTTAAAGGCTATTAGGACAAATAAAGGTTAATTTATTGATGGAAGACTAGTCATGGTTAGATAAAAATGTGATTAAAGATTCATTAAAGGGTGGTGTTAGCTCATTAATTTATTTTGATGATGTGTTCCTCCTCTCTCTTTTCCCTTTCTCTATATCTCCCATTTTTCTTCCCTATTATAAGTATATATCTCTGATTTTACATAGATTATTTGATTTTAAAAAGAAGATCAAGATACTCTCATTTTTTATATGGAAAAACCTATCAAAACTTGTAAGAACTACCTCTTGAAGTAGTAAGATGATTTTTTACCTATCACTTACCTTTGACTAGTGTTTAATAAGCTTGTGCATGATGGCCTTGTGAATGAAATTCTTCCATATCCATTGTCCTTATATCTTGCCTCTTTTAAGGTGTTTTTAAGCTACTTACAGGTTTGAACTTTTGTTCTTTTTGTCATCAATGGATGCTTATTGTGAGTCTTATAAATCTTCCTTGCTTCCTTGATTTTTTGGTGAGCCTCTTTCATGAAATACTTATGCAATTAGCTAGTTGGTGAGATTGTGTGATCAAACATTATCTTATGCTAATCTAGTGTTAGTTTCAAGCATATGTGAGTGTCTCATTTAAATTTAGTGCATCACCTTTTAGATTTATTAGTAACCTTATTTCCCCTTTTTAACCCTTTTCCAAGCAAATTCATTAGTATAGGTGATCTACCAAGAGTAAATCAACCTTCTCTAAAGGTTCTACCTCACCATAAGATACCTTGAGGTTGTTCCAATATTATTGTTAGGAGTGGGGGAGCTTAAAGAACTCTCCCAAAAGCATGAAATTCTATGCCAAAATAGGACATTTTTGATCATCAATCATGGGATTAAGGTATACAAAAGACCTCTCAGTAAGGAAGAGTTTATTGAGCATAATTAACACCAATTTGACCTTGTTGAAGAACCCAATTCTTCCACTAAGGCCAAAGGATTTTTTTAGTAGACATCCAATAAAGGAGGAATGTTTAAAACCAGAAAATGGTGGTTCTCCTCCCTTTAAAATCTAAAAAAAAAATCAAAAAATATATAAAAATGATAAAATAAAAAACTATATAAAAAATAAGAAAAATATTGAAAGGTGAAAACCGACAAATGGCACTTTTTATAATAATTTTTTTTTTTTAAAATATGAATTTTTATCAACTAACCTATCTTCTTGGACTTTTTTTATCTTTTTAGGACACATAAAAACCCCTGGAGATAGGCATGGATTCATACAACAAAGGTACAGTTGTATTTATTTTCCTAAAAGGTTGGGCATTTTTTTTTTCATGTCATGCATGTGTAATCATTAGCTAGTCAACACTTTTTTAAATGGACAAGTTTTGATGATGTCACATGGATATGATGAAATCAACAACATCAATACTGCATTCAAAGATTTGATGTGAATTAATTTTAAAAAGGACCTTTTCAAAAAGATATGATGTGGTATGAAAATCATTATGGATATTGCTTCAAGTGTTATCAATTATGACCCTTACATAGCATAATTGATAATGACCAAAAAAGTGTTTTCCCATTAAAAATCATATGCTCTAAAGTGATCACCATAGTTATTATCATAATTATTGACATAACTTCATGATATCTCTTGATTTGCTAGCCATTATTGCATCATATCCCTAATTTATTGCCTTCCTCTATAATCCATACAATTTTGAGCTCTATTTTTCATAATATAATCAGGTTTTTAAGCAAATAGTGATAGTTCCAAAGATTAGAGGTAGGAAGAAGAAAAGTGAACCAGAATCATTAGATGCATTGCTTCAAGATGAATTACCTAGAGATATTTTTGATTCAATAGGATGGTTAAATTTCTTTAAAATGTTTTAAGGTTTTCAAAAAGATATTGTGCAAGAATTCTTTGAAAATTTTGATGAGGACCATTTTTTAATTAGAGATAAACACATTTTGGTGGATCTGTCTTTGATTAGTGCGATCTATATAATTTTTGAGGAGGGTGTAGTTTTTATAGATAAATTAAGTTTTGTCAACTTAATTAAAATATTTATTGAAGGAAATGTGTTCCATCCTAGATTGGCCAAATCCTCACAAGGTGTGGCTAGAGGAATTATGAGAGATAGTCTTTCACATCTATGGTAGAATGTTAAATTTTGGGTTATGAAATATCTTATCTATGACATTTAATTTACATTGGTCAATGGATATGCTATATGCCTTCTTATTCACTTGAGGAAAGGGGTTACCAGTGAAGAGTACTAGGTAAATCTTCCATATTTTTTTCATAATGCCATAATCAATGTTTCTTAGAAATTAAAAAGAGGTCATAGGTCTATCTAACACCATGGATTGGTTACCCTCATATATTACCATCATTTTTTGCAAAAATCTAAGGATGAAAATCCCTGGTCCTCCTTTGTCTATAAATTCTCCCAAATTTTTGTCAAGACAACACCATACCCTATTCTCCTTCTCCCATAATAGCATAAATTGAATAAGGCCTATCTTTGGTACCATCATCTTTGAATATATTGCATCGAATATTGAAAATATGAATGAGAACTTCCTTAGAAAACCCTAATCCTCTAGTCAATCTCTGATGTAGTCATCGAATCATTTTATAAGAGGAAGAAGAAGGATATGTTCAAGTAGCTAAGATTTTGGGAAGCTTAATCTCTCCCATAGATGTTACAGATGTTGAACAAGTAGCTCAATAATAAATTCATGCACAAGAAATTGTAGTTGAAGAAAAAATTGTTATAGAATAAATTATAGCTCAAGAAGTAGAGAGACCTTTACCCCCTACATATGATAAAGGTAAAGTTCCATTGATAGAATAAGTTTTACAGCCTACTATTGAAGAAGAAGAATTGTAGTATGTCATGGCTTTGTCCTATTATGAAGAAATAATTTAGCAACAACAATCAAAATTGGATTTTCTTCAATCAACACTATAAGGTAAAAACTTAACTATTTCCAATTTGGAAAGAATATGTGAAGAGTTTGTCACTCAAGTTAGGGCACAAGAGGTAATTCTTGTAGTAATAAATGTTTAATAGACTAGAGTACATAATCTAATGTTTTCCTAAACTTAGGAATTAAGTAATTTACAAAATTATCTTGTCATTAAGGATATCCAAATTATTGATTTGAAAAATTCTATTATTGATAAAGATACTCAAATTAATAACCCATGATAGACTATTTATTATATAAATGCATTGATTATTTAATGCACTAATATTATACAAGATCTAACCACTTAGACTTTTGAGTTACAAACTTCTTTATAAACCATGTAGAGAGAGATGATGGAAATAGTAGTCCAAGCTAAAGGACCTATAAGAGTTATTCCTTCCTTCCCCCTTCCACTCCATGAAATGATTTTAGTTTAGAATAGAACCCAACATAAAATTTATAAGTTAGAGGAAGAAAATGCTAAGATTAAATTAAATTCTTAGCAATAATTGAAAAAATCTCAAACTTTCATCTAGAATATTTGTACATTTTTTGAAAAATTGTTATCATACAGTCAACCTTCCTCTATCGATGTTATTTTTATTCATGATCAATTCTACAAATGGAATATATAATTGATTTATCTTGGATTTATTCATATTATTAAGGATTAACACATGTTTATGAACATATTTTTCAAGAGTATAATATAAAAATAAGATGAAATTTGTGAATTCTATATTTTTAACATGTTGTTGGGTTATCAGTCTAGTTTTCTAGTGAATTTATCTATAGGGGAAACACAATTGCATATTTTCCTCTCTATTATGAAAAATAATACAGCATGGCAACAAGCCAAAATAAAAAATTTAAATTGAAAAACACCATAGGTCTTTGTATGAGACTTCAATTTCCAAAGGCATAGAATCTTCTTCTTGTTTATCAATCCATGTACCACATATACATGAAAAATAAATACCATGAATTATTGAGAGCCAATGTTGCATCTTTTAGAGCTTTTATGATCCAACATTCCACCAATTCCATCAATGCTAGCATATCCAAGTGGGAGACTTTACCTATTATTTTAAATCACAAGGAAGTCATGAGTCCTACTACCATCAAGTGGAGTCTTAAGAGAGCTCAGGCAGTGGCATATATTATCACTCATCTCTTAGATGTAGGAGGCTCAAATGTATGGATTGGAATGAGATTCAAGCCTCTAATTATTTTTTTCCTCTATCTCCATGGTTGATTTGGCACAATCAAGTAGAATTTGAATTTTAGGCTTGGCTCCACACAATAGTAAGGGATTATGGATTCTTGCCTAGAGGTCATCATAATTAGGGACACCATTTTCAGATTTATGATCTTAGTCAATGATTAGAATCTATAATTTTAGATTGAAGATTAATTATCCCACTTGTTTTCAAGAGTACTTATAAAAGGTAAAGCGTAGGGGAGAAATTATGAGAATTATATATATCTCATTATATCTAATACAAACTATCCATTAGTGTTTCCTTTTGGTTATATACTACATTTCATGCAATAGTTAAGGTCTTATCTAAGTAAGAAATGAATTCAATTTGTCCTTTGTTTGAATGTGATACATTCATGATTATTTATCTTGTAATTGTGTCTAAATTGAATGAAATGATCATAGTTTTATGTACATAAACACATCCCTATGATGGGAAAATTTTGAGAAGACATCAAAAAGTTTTGGCAACTCTTTTTGGCTACAATTTTGAATATTTGGAAAAATAAGCTCTGAAGATCTAATGCTCTAAAGATGCTCTGAATGTGCTTTGAAGAAGGTACTCTGATTACCTATATAGAATCTTCTGAAGATACCCAAGCATGATCTAAAGATGTTTAGTGGATCCTACTAGATCAAGATAGTGATTATATAGACAGTTATTGTATATAAATAGACTTTATATATTTAGATATATTATTTTAGACATTACTATTCATAGTAATGGCCTAAAATAATCTAGATATATTTGCACTTCTATTTTGTAAAACTAGATAAATCTCTTCGAATTTATGTTAGTTATTTTTTATCTATTATTAGTCGAGTCATTTCCAACACCTTCCTATAATCATGGGATCTAATTCTTAGATTATCATTTTGAATAATCAAATTTAACCATTTTATTTCTATATTGTGTATTCTATAAATAGATGTTGAGATGTGTTTTAAATGCATATCTCCTTCTCATTCCAGTTAGCAGAAGAATTAGAAAGTTGTTGAAGTTAGTTAATCAATCAAAAATTAGAAGAAGCATTCCAATGTAGTTTCACATATCTATATATGTTCCTTTGATAATGAAATAAATTTCAACATTCCTTTTCATTATTGAGTAAAGTTATTCATGTTTTGAGTAAGGAACAAGGGCCCACTTCTCTCCAAAGATCAAGACAAATCGATACTTTTAGTTTATAGTTTAGAAGTATTTATTTAATTCAAGCATAATCCATTTTACTACAAAGTCAAATTTCATTTTAAATTCAAGAGTGATTTACTTTCAGAGAAAAGAGTGATTCCTTTTCAACATAAGTGTAATTTCCTTTTCAAAATGAAGTATGATTTCCTTTCCAAAATCAAGTGTGAATTTTATTTAATGTATGTTTCCATCACATGCAAGAGTTATTTCAATTAAATGCAAGAGTGTGTCTTTTAAATTCATAGAAATTAATTTTCTTAACCTATCTCCATATTCATAATTTGATAGAATCCATTTAAGTGACAATAGACAACATTCCTAGATTCTAGAATATAACATTGTCCTACCCAGCTGGACAAGTTGAGTGAGGACACCATAATGTATTATTCTAGATGTTTAAGTTATGGATGTTAATGGTGTGAATGCTATAAGAGATCTTTAGTTAGCAAACCTTTTAGATTTATTTTTTTATAAAATATAGTTAGAGTCTTATTTACTATTTTTAGAATTTATAAATCAAAGGAAAAGTAAAATCCCCCAAATAATAGAATTCAAACTAAAATATCTAACAATCTCATTGCATATAGCCTTGGACACTAGCCCTATTAGAAAATGACATCGATCCATTGATTGGTTAAATGAGAGGTATAACGATAGCCTATCAACACATGTTATAGGAACTTATTCAATTTCTTCTCCTACTAAATCAAGATTTTATTAGAATGTGTGTAGTGGTATATCCTTCCCATTAGCCATGCTATAAATATGATCATTAATATTAAACTTAAAATAACATTTAGGGTCTTTAATATCTATCAAAAATATCTAACTATCAAATACAAGTCCCTTAAAACATTCTTGTGAGAAGTATAATATATATAGAGATTGACAAATCTATTTTTTCAACCATATGAAGTCAACAATATATATGGATCTATCTTGTGCATGTTATGTCAAATATTAAATTTTTTTAAACATAGGTAGAATACCACATAATGTTAGGAAAATTTTTAAATCTCTTAAACAATACAACAAATTTTTTTCCTTGTCATCAACATCCATCCAATATTTAAACATAAAACTTGTTAATGATGGATATTCTTTGAAAATTTTGTATGTTGACTCATACATAGAAATCCATCTTGTAACAACATATTTAAAAATATTTTTACCATCAGTCACTCTAATTATAAAATTTTTAAACTCTAAAAATTTTTTTAGACTAATTGACATGTATGCATGCAAGTCACGGATAAGCTCCTCCATTTTTGTGTCACTTTTAAATGTGTTAACAGTCTTGTAATCAAGATTCATTCTATTATCCATTCAATGAATTGGAGTCATATATGAGGAAATTAGTATTTGTATTTAAATATAAAGACTAGGTATGTGCCCTTACATCACTGATGCACCATCAGTACTAACATAAACTAACTTAGTAGCTATAGCATAATCAGCCATCGTAGTTATATCCTTCAAATTAGAAATAATCAATTAATAAAGGTTCTTAACACTGAAATTTTTTGTCATTTTATGTAAAACTAATAGATGAGGTTACCTTGAATGGTTATGAAAAGTATAAACATGAATGCAAACCCATGATGTGTTTTCAAGTGTTGTGACCTCATCAATTATGATGAGATAAATTGTGTATTTTTTAATTTTTCTTTCAAATCCCCCTCAATCTTGGCAAGACTTTTTTCCATTTCCAAATAATTTTTATCTAACCAATGGGATTGTGTAATGTTATGAAATCCAATAATTTATAACAAAATCTTATAATCTAAAAAGTCTAATATAGGTCTACCTATATTCAAATTGTGATATGTGGTAGAGAACTATATATTTTTAGCATGAAGATTAGCTTGAGTAAATTATCCTAACTGATTTTTCATTTTTCCTCCTTTCTCAATAAGAATTATACATTTTTAATGATCTTCATTCTTTGCTACATATCTTACATGCATGCATTCTTTTGCATCTTTCCATCTATGTGTTTTATGGGTTTGTCCATATTTTTGTTTTGCCGACACATATATTTTTCCAAAAGTTTTTCAATTGTGTCCAACTTAAGTTGAATTTGATGTTCCTTTCCTAGTTCCCAACTATATATTGTACATATACATTTTGTTAGATATCATTACCATTTTTTAGGTCTACTGGTTCAATGAATGGATATTTAGTTGCCTAATCAAACATAAAAGACCTCCCAATCATCCATGTAACTTTCTTATTTCACATAGATTTATTAGTGTTTTATTCAATTAAATTTTTTGTTTGATGAGTAAAAATATCATCTGGTATTTGGATCTCATTATCAAGAATGTCCTCTAGATTCTTTTGCATAGAATTTTGTGTTGGATTTTTTACTGAAGATAGTGTTTCATGAGATCTAGAAGTATGTTCTTGTGTTTTCACCTCATTTGGTTTGTAATTATATTCCAATTGAGGTATTTAATATTCATACTTAAGAATATATTTGAGTTCCATTATGTAATCATAAATAATATCTTCAAATGGTAACATGTTCTCATTAATTCATTCATCCAAAATACCATTATTTATGGGTTTTGCATTCAAGAGGGTTTACCTTAAAAAAATTATTGAACCTTAATATGAAACTAAAAATAAATAAAAATACATTTCATCATTTAGTATAATACTTATATTTAATTTGGATGTCATTTGCTTGCAGGATTTTTGTGGCTAGATAAAATAAGATAATAGGGTTATTTCTTTGTTGATTGTCCCACCCCCTTAGTATTTTTAGTAGATTCAATTTAATAAGAGTTGATTATAAATCAAATGGGAGATGGATGTTGATAATAAACATGGATGTCACTAGTAAATGCTGACAGGTGACATAAACACTATCAGGTAACATGAACATTGATAGACAACATGGATGTTGATGGATGACATTTATGTTAAAGGGCCACATGGATGTTTTTGAATGGCATGGATGTTATTTAGAAAAATTAATGCTAGTAGGTACCATGGATGATGATATATGACACCACCATATATTGGTGATAATTATCCTGATAGACAACATATATGCAAATAGATTACAATTATGTAGATATGCTTTTAAAGTTTAGTCATCAAAGGATAATATACTACATATAGTGGTGAATGTGCTCAAATTTAATTTCGACATAGTGGAAAAATATATTTATAAGTATGAAATATTATTTTGAATAATAGGTGAGCTAACCTATAAAACTAGCTTCTAGATAATTTTGGCAAATCCATGCTATTCACTACCCCCTACAATCACCAAATGCCAATTTATAAAACTTAAATATTTGTGAGTTAACGAAAATTCACCACTAAAATTTATTCTACCTTGTCCCAAAGAAGGACTAAATTAGATATTCAAAATTCTTTGGTTTTGGATATTTTGTCAAAATGGAGTTTGAAAACTGATTGATACTTAATAAAGTGCAACAAAGCTATGTCACATTCCTCTTATAATTACATAAAATTTAAAAGGTGAGCCTCTATCTTGTTATTATTTTCTATGTAATCCTTCATGAATTTCAAGGTAGAGATCCTCATATTTATAGGAAAGATGGGATCTTGGACATATATCATATGATATGAAGAAGATCCTAAATAATACTTAACTCTAGTCTTATCATCCCATAATGTAAACTTTAAAACATTATGCCAATCCCTATAATTCTTTTCCAATATTTTCTTGATTATGTCCAGCAAGTTCTTATTTGTTGATTCAACTAACCCATTACCTTATGGATAATAATTGGATGAAAATTTAATGATTAATTGATTTTTATAGGCCCACTTAATAAATTTTAGAAAATATAAGGTAGGACCATTGTCACATACCAAAAAAAATAGCATAACAAACATGTTGATGATGTGGTCCTCAATAAAGCTAATCACTACTTTAGTCATGTAGTTTTTTAACACTTTGGCTCCAGTCCAACATGTGTAATAGTTAGTTGTAGTGAGTAAAAACTCATGTCTAACTAAGGATTTGGTATGGATGGCACCCACAAAGTTGAGTCCCCACTTTACAAATGGCCTGACCTCTATGACCAACTACAATGGCATACTTGGGGTGTGTTCTTTATCTTCATCTACTTGACTAGACTAGAAAATTATCACATTAGCATGTGCATATTTGAAAACATGTAGCCATTAATATCCCACTCTAAGTATTTGATGGGTTGTATCATTTCCTAAATCATGGATAGTTCCATACTTCTCATTGAAGTCTTGGAGTACTTGAGTTATTTTTTCTATATTTAGGCACCTCATATATATGCCTTTATTATTTATTATCTATAGTAGGCTTGATTTTATCATGAAGTGGTTATTATTCATATATATCACTCTTCTCTAAATTTATTTTAGATGATCAATACATTCATTTTTTAATAAATAATGGACAATGTCCTTATACCAATCATCATTAGTGATGCCTTACATTGCGTAATATTGGAAAATAATTTATGGATCATATTCTACCATGGTTTTTTGACTCCTTAACCTCTAAGAATATTTATGGGTTTATTATAATTGAAATTATTGAAATATGTTCATCCACTTCCAACTTTGTTCTCCTAGTTCATTTTACATTAGCATTGCTTTGACAGCTAGATCAAGCACAATAACAAATGATTTTCTATGTAGGATGTAGTGTCTGAACTTATTAATAGATTTTATTAAGGAAAAACCTTGTTTATCAAGGGTTGAGTACCTAATTTCAACATTTCTAAGTGGTGATCTCATTGAGGAGATAGGCCTCTCATACCCAGCTTATTTTTTTGTGTCAAGACTACAACACTTGAATTGTCTAAAGTGAAGGAGTAAATGTAGAATGGTTGTGTATAATTTGGATTGATGAACATTAATATGTTCATATTTAATTCTTGATTTTATAAAAATTCACTTTTGCCTCAAGGTTCCATTAAATGCTTACATCCCTATCAATCATGTTGTTCAGTGGTTAAACTCTCTCTATGAATCTTTAAATGAATTTCCTCATGAAGTTGATTTTACCAAAGAATGAATTCAACTCCTTATTGCTAACAGGCATTGGAATCCTCAATATTTATTCACCTCTCTTAGGGTCTATGTAAATACCTCATTTTGAGATGATGTGACCCAAAAACTTTCCTTTGACTACCCCAAATATGCATTTATTTGCATTTAGTGAATGCAATGATCTTTGCATCTTTGTAACACCATTCTCAATTCATTCACATGGTTAGATTAGCCTTTAAAAAAATCAAGTTGTCCATGTAGATAAAAATGCATGTCAATGATATCCTTGAATGTAATGCCCATGGCCCTATATAAAGTAGCACCCACATTGATCAAAATAAATGGCATCTTTTTGTATGAGAATGTAAACTTCATTGTAAATTTTATCTCGATTTTGTCTTCATAATTGACCACTAGTTGATTATATCTAAGTATCCATCTAGGAATGGCATCATTTAAGAAACATTTACTATTTGCAAGACCTCTTCTAGTGAATTCAGTAGATAATTATCCTTCTCTAAATCCTTATTGATGTTCTTGAAGTCTACACACAATCAGATCTCTCCACTCTTCTTTTGAATTGGAACCAAACTTGTTACCCATGTGGAGTGCCTGATAGGATAAATGATATTTACCAAATGCAAATTCCAAAATTATTTGAATATTAGAGGTTTTAGAAATGAATTTATTGGTCTTTGATTTTGGCAAAATAGTGTCACACTAGGTTTTAGAGGGATAGTATGTGTAAGGATGGAGGTGTTAAAAATATTTGTATCCTCATAGTTATATGTAATATCCTCAAATTATTTCAAGGCCTACACAAGTTATTACTTCTCTTTCTCAATGTAGATAGTTCCTAAAAGCATATGTTTTGATTCACCTTCATTACGTAGATTACATTGTTCATGGGGAATACATTTATTAGGTATTATCTTACCTTTCTCACCATGATAGTCCATGTCAAAAAACATTTATGTAAATATCATACCTCTTGGTATGGTGTTTTTTTTCATATTGATGACTCCATCTATCTCAAATTTTTCTCTATCTTCCTCATCAATAATCTCATATTTAAATATGTTAGTGTTGGTGATGAAATCAATAATATGTTTGTCATCATTGAATACTGGGAAGTTATTAATATTATCAAGAATGGAATTGTTAGAGACTAACTCTACTGAAAACCTTCTCAATATATAATTATTAATGGGTTCTAGGGTACTCACAATTGTTGTCAATGCATCCATCATGTAATTATTTCTTCGTGACAATGTTTGGATGTTGAATGCATACAAGTCTTATATCAAGTTCTAAACTCTATTTTAGTATTTATAAATATGATTTTAATTAAAAATATGGTTTATTATAACTTGTTTTACAAAAAAAAATGAATCTCCTAGTAGTCTTAAGTTCTTGACTCTATTCCTCAATTAAAACTAGAGGCCATACACCAATGTTTCATATTTAGCTAAATTATTTGTGCATGTAATTATAATAAGAAAGCTACTAGATAATACCTCCCTCTTGGGTTGATAACCTCAATCCCATCACCATACCCACTCTTATACTTATATCCATAAAACTTCATGACCCATATGGGATCCTTAGTTGTGTGTAATGGGATTTAGATGATGGATGTTGTAGTTATGTTGATCTCTTGATTGATTTATTTAGTTTATAACATAGATATGACTAGTTATTTAAATGAAAAGGATATTTTAGTTTGATCTTATGTCTTCAAGGTATGAATTTATCTATTCCTAATGCCAATATTTTCTACCTATAGGCCTTCAGACACTAGGTTCTCACAGGGATAACCATGCTTGATATTTTTGTATGTTGAGGTAGTAACATGAAATGAAAGAAATTTAGGTGCATAGAGGATATCTTCCTCATCTATTTGATCATGTCCTTTGAATTTAATTTACTCTTGAATAGTTAGCATGTTAATGGAGAACTTCCCATAGGATAGTGATTCTTTCTATAGCACATACACTCCTAGTTTAGACTCATTCATCTTATTGTACACCATGATCATGTGAGATATATTTGACTTTCTTAATATTGATATTATTTGGTATTCATCTTATTGTACTCCATGATCATGTGAGATATATTTGAATTTTTTAATATTGATATTATTTGGTATACATCACCATGGAATCCAAATTGTTTGCCATGTACCCATTGAGTATCTTGAATAAATCTCAGCTAAGAAGCATCTCATATGCCTCAAGAATATTGACCACCTAAATGTTGATTAAATGTTGCACCATAAGATTAGAGGCAAGTTGTATATGAATGTGGTTAAGGTCACCAATCACCTTGACCTATAAATTTTCTAGCTAAACTACCTTTTTTTTATTTGGTAGGTGTCATTCCCAATTGTTGGAAAATGGCATATGGCATAACATTCCCTAAAGTACCAAAATATACCAAACAATTATGTAGGTTTTTGCCAAAAATTATAATTGTTATTAGAAAAGGATGAGTTTCAATTTTATCCTCATATACAGTAACATGATCATTATCTATGCCATTATCCTCTTTCTTCCTAAGATTAGATAACTCTTTTAATAATAGGTCCCATTGATTAGATATTTGGAGCAATTCAAACATTGTTATGTTGGACTTAGTGTTCCTTAAGTACTTAACAATGTTTTACCCTATATTTTTTTGTTGTAGTGATTTATTATCTTGAAGAGGTGTAAAAAAATTCTTCAAATAATAAGAGGTAGAAGGTAATTTAGGTGGGGAAGTATTATTACTTGAGTTTTCATTAGGTGAACTTGAATGTTGTTTAGAGAAGTAGAGGTTGTCAAAGAATTTAATAGATTACTCCTCAATTGATAGTTATCCCCCCTTTAGAACTATTTCAAGGTGTGAAATTCTCATAGGTTATCCTCATGATCATTATCACTCTCAAAAGGAAACTTATATGTATATATTACCATGGTAATGCTTGATTTATCTCCACTTGGGCCTATTTTAATATTGTTTGGTAGAAGGAATATTTCAAGGTTATCATCTCCTTTTAAGAATGTTTGAGGCCAATTCAAATTGAGCATAATTTATCTCAGCATGGTCAGTCATGTTATGAAATCTACATCAAGTGGGTAAAGCTAGGTCTATCATGTTAACTAAATTAGAGGCACTATTTCCACTTTGATTAGTGTTGTCAATTGGATTAGGTATATTTCCATTATTGGTCCTACTTTTCCACTACCTATAGTATTTTAGAAGTTATATTTTCTATTTTGAGGTGGGTTATTTATAGTTTGGTTGGTGTTTTGAAACACCTACCTTTACAATTTGACCATAAAATTGGTCAATATCTTGACCATTTTCTAAAAGTTAACCACCTTGAGATTCCTAATGGCACTTTGGTTACTTCATAATTAGGGTGGTGGGTTATCCATTGGTGCATTAATGTTTATAAACATAGAGGTAGATTGTTGATGATATTTAGCAATAACAATATTACTCAAAATAGGAATTATATTAGTATTATATAAAACAAAGGTGCGTTGTTGATTTTTAGGATGGGATAACACATGATTAGGAGGTACATAGGGTTAATTACTATGCAAGTGATTCAAATATGATGGATTGTAAACTAGGTTTGGGATTGAATACATGGCTCCCAAGATAGGGTTCATTATAGGAGTGTTATACATAAGATCCTAGTTGATCATATGGATTTTATTGTAGGTATAAGTTTGTCCTAATGAGGGAAATGGATAGGTAACATACCCTTGAGGTACCATCTACTATTCAATGCTGACAATTTCATTGTAAGATAGATATAAGGATGTGAGTGTTATTGGGGTCCTCTTAGGGAACATAGAATTCATAGGGTCTATATCTCTCAAATATGTTTTTATAGCATCCATATATATCTATGAATATTTTTATTTCATCCTTTTATCTATATTTTGTAAATGAGTATTGAAAACACTCATTGGCTCGTTATCTTCTCTATGGGCAGCTACAAACTAATGGTATAGTATGGTGGGGTCTATTGATATCCTAAAATAGTTAATGAATATAGTCTCAAGGTTATCCCAAGAGTTTATGTATCCATATATGATAAATAGGTAAGGGTAATAAGTCTAAAAACATCATTATTTGGTTTTAGTCTTGGTAAAAGATCTCAAAAAGTATTCACCTTGTTAACAAACCTCATAACATAACATTAGTCTTTGATCTCTATTTGGCTTGATATCCTTCACATACCATCTATATATAAGGAATTTTTTAAGTCATTTATTATTTCACTTTTAATTAATTTACTTGTATTTACCTCTTCTAACTCCTTACACATTTTTATTCATACCTTTCTTTACCTCCTTCACTAGCTTCCACTAGGTAACTTTCCCAGGCTTCAAATGTCATATCTTGACAAAAGAATTAAGGACTCAATATTCATTAAAAAATGATAATATATTATCTTAATAGACCTAATCTAACATCCTTAAATTACCTAAACAATCTTTAAATCTCATTCCACAACTCAAGGTCACAAAGAACTCCCAAGGCTTATAGCTTTTTTTTCTTATTTTTGGACTTGTATGGACATATTAAGAGATATAAATATAAAATAACCTCATATATAAGTACCCTTTATCAATATACCCCATTTTAAAAATTTAATTGGTCTAAATCTACTTGTAGATCCCTTTTCCAACACTATGGCCTTACCAATTAGACCTACTTAGGTCTTAAGATAACACAATCCTTTAGAATTCATACAAAAAAGACCATATATGTATAAAACCATTTTATTAAGTTACTTGAAATAAACCCCAACATATTTAAAAATTTCAACTCATTATGATGGTGGAAACTCCCTGTACCATCCAAACCCTAGTTTTAGGGTCACTTGCATGCACACATTCCCAAGAGGCTTAAAAATTCATTATCTTGAGTTTCAAAATGTTTCAAAGGTAAAAATTACCATATATAGGTCTGTCTATACCCCATTCATAGTTCCAAACCTTTATATCACCTTGATCAATTATCAATCACTCTCCAAACATAAATTAATAGGGTTTTTGAAACATAATTTTGTATGTGTTAGCCTAGGGTTGATATTTATTAACTTAGGGTTCATAACAAGGTTTTAAACATTTATGGTCATATGATTTCATATGAATAAAGTATTCACTCCTTTCCCATTCCATAATCATTCTTAAAATACTTTTTTTCTCACTCAAATGTAGGTTCCATAGTCCTACTTTGTCACCGTTTACGTATGCAAGGGAATGTAGGATCAAAAAGGTGCATTAGGCCCATCAAGATGATTTAAATCCTTTTCCAAAGTTTCCCATTACCAAAATATAGTTATTACTAATATTTAAATCATATAAAACTTCCAACACTACATCAATCATTTATCAAACAAGACTCTTTTCTGTGCTAAACAAAATAGGGTATTTACAAGGTTCTTGACTTGTATGAGAAAAATACCTTCAAGGTTATGTATTTATTTTTCACCCTAACATTTAAATTAAAAAAATAATGTAACAACCAATTCTATCAATTAACAACCATTATCTTAATGTACTAATGTTCCATGTCTTTAGAACCAAACATTAATCTTGTATTCCTTAACTGTAACATAGTCTACAAGGTTTCATGGATTCCAAGATATTCTACTCTAAGTTTCTCCATATGACATACCCATAAATAAATTTAAATTATACCTAACCTAAAAATATGTAGGTATTTAATGTTACAACTATTTTCCACTTACTAACCTATATAAATTACTCAATTCTTCATTCCTTTTAAAGATTATGACCTACAGTCCTTGCTCTAAACCTGCAATATAATATAAAAACAACAATAAAGTCATGACCTTATGGGAATTTCAAAGGTAAAATATGATTTATATAGTCAATATACATTTAAATTATAAATCACACTTAAAAAACTTTCCTTTATTCATTGATTTGTTCTCCATTACAATGTAGTCATGTCATGGACTTATGTCTTTCCTTGAGAATTTTTACTCATGATTTCATTATAAAATTTATCCTCTCATCTATTTATGTATGTATATATCTCTCTCCTCCTCTACCAATAATAATTTATAACTTTCCTTCTTCAACCAACTCCAACTTTGGTTTAGGTAGTTACATGACAAGATCTTACACATCAACTTCAATGTGATGGTTTGAGGTCACATTACTAAAACATGTTTTCTTAACCTTATGACTAAGAGATGTATTACTGAAAACACCCTTACAAGGATTATTTTCCCTTTACACTATAATTTACTCATTTGGCCAAATTATACCATCTTCATAGTCACTCTTGACTAGGTTATATATTTAAATTTTTTAATTCCCTATTTTGGAGGGAAAACTCCTAGAACCTATTTGACATACATTGATGTCTCTAAATGGACTCAAAATACATAAATTCAACTTATAATTTCCCTCACATAGTTTTACACTCAAAATTTTACCAAATTTTACCTCTATTAACAAAAACACAAAAATGATGTTTCCCAGCTTGATGTTCCTGCATCAATCTGGGAGACCTCAATACCAACCATACATTAACTTATCTAAAGTATAAGGGAAAATTTTTCAAGTAACATCTTCATGTTGAACTTGAGTTTTGATCAAGGCATCCTTAAAGGTTTAGATATGTTATTCAATTTTTCTCTCTCCACCATGGACATATCTCAAGTAGAAACTATTAGGGTTTTTGGGCAAGTTATGTGTAAGACCTAGACTTTTAAAAAGACAAATACTTCCTATTATCCAATCAAGATTAATCATCAGAGTGTTTTAAGGAAGAAAAAATGGGTTAAGTAAAGGGACTATAATAGAAATGGAACTACTCTCTACATGGATTTTTTTGGTTTTAGACTTTCCCTTATTAGTTTTAGCTCTCATATACTTAGTGATGTGTAATTGTTCAAAGTCACCCTCAATAGACTTTGACCTCATAGTTATGCTTCTAATTTATAGTTTTGGAAACCTATAATTTATCAATGTAAGTGGGGTATCTAAAATTTCAAAAGGCCCTACTTATAGCACTAATTTCTATTGACATGCATTTTAGCACACACTAACATGTAGGTTGGGTGAGGACTCATCCAACATATCTTGAAATGAGGTTCTTAGGGAACCTCTCTAAGATCTTTGTTACTAGGTCTTAGTGTACTAATATCACTCATTATGTCATTATGGTATGTTCCAGGTCAAAGGCAATTTGCCAATTAACATTCATGAAAATAATCTTAGACTAACAAGACTAGTTCACTTAGATTTTAAATAAAAACCCTTCATAAAATACCACTTTCCATTCCTTAACTAAATTTAATAATACATCAATAATAATAAATAAACAAAGATCATGTAATCTAGATAAAACCTTAGCAATTTATCAAAAATCAAATTATTTTAAGACTAACCTAACCATGTTTATAAAAAATTAAAAAGAGAGAGAGGGTAGGTAGAAAAGGAAAGATAATCCTACTCTATAAAATAATAGATCTACTTCTATTAAGTGGGCATTCCTTTGATAAATGAGTCTTTGTTTGGTCATCAAATCATAACCATCATGTAAATATGGTGCAAGAGTATAGGATAACTAGAGATATACTGGAGGGAAACCAGGTCACCATATGCATGAATATGCTAAGAATATTAGATGACATAGATTTAAAATTAAAGTTACTTTATGAAGTACAAATAAGATTCATTACACACTCTAGACAAACACATAAATATACCTCAATAGTCTCAGCTCATGTAAATAAGAAAGATATCTAAAAATTTAAAAAATGCATAAAGGGAAGAGACAAAGCTCTTTGATCTCCTACTTAACTAATCTAATCTCTTAGTTGATCAATCAGCCAGCCCCTATTTAAAGAAGAGTTGGTATTTTATAAGTAAGTCAATCCCATCAAGTCATTAATCCATCCATAAACTAGTGGTTACAATAATTCAATCTGATAAAGGTATTTAAAATTTGAATTTTTAAATGTCTTACTTAATCCTAAGATAATTGATAACTAGGCCATGCTTGCCCAATCTTGAATTTAATTCTAGGTAGTTGAATGTCACTAAAATCCCCTTAGTAAAATATTTTTTCCATGCTTTGGGTAGATTTACCAAGGCCTAATTAAGGCCTTCTTTTAAATTTATATCCTTAGTTTATTGAATCCAGTGTACACACCAGGTATGATTTTAATGCTACCACCAAAATAGTGTTAAATCTTACATTTTATGATCAAATTATCATTAAGAGGCTCCCTCTGCAATTCAATGTTACAAGTGAGATTGGACACATAATTAATTTTTGGATATGATGGTTTGATGTGTCAATATGACCATCAATTTTTGTCCTCTAAACTACATAGTGTGACCCTACCAACTAGCCTAGTAATTGATATTCATCATTATGTCTTATTACCACTTGGTAGTATATTACTAGTCATGGGACTTGGCAAGATCTTGTCATTAAGAGAATGCTATGTGGTGGATTTTCTCTTACTCATTACTCAAATGAGGGCCCAAATTTTTTGATCATATTTTAGGTTAGGATGGCTTGATATCTTGACACATGGTTGTATCCTTGGCATATATAAGTTTATTTCACATTGATTATACACCAACCACCCCTAAGGCTTGAATAAATAGGATTATGCCATGTGGAATCATCCCAAGCACCTAAAGGGTTCTTGGGTGGGCCCTATGTTCAATGTGTCCAAACTAATTTAAAGCCTTGATATTTTGACATGTGGCCTCATATAGGGTACTCACTCAATATCCCATCCATTTGACTATTTTGATCAACCTGGGGGTGTGAAGAAGTGGGATGTTGTCATATGGCATCATCCCATTCATCCAGAATGTCTACCACCTACTTACCATACACTAACCATCTTAAGGTCCTAGGGAGATAGGATTGTGCCATGTGTCATCATCCTAGGTGTGCAGAGGATCCTTGGGCAGGCTCTTTATTTCATGTGTTCTAAAGAAACATATTAGTGAAGTCCCTATGGGTGGTAGCTCTTCATTCATTCTAAACCTAATAGAAATAAATAGATGTTAGACCTTTGAAAATATAAATTAGCCATTATAAAAATCAAATATGAAACCTACCTAAAAATACAAAGGGGAAAGTAATATGCAGTGAGATTAATGAATAAAAATAGACATCTTGCCAATCTTAAAACTAAAATCAACCCACCATTTATAAATGACCAAGTTTTATAATGAAACCCTAATAACACTTATTCAAATCAACTTGAAAGGAAAAAAGAGACCAAATAGTGATAAATTAAATAGATAAAACAGTCCCATTTGATCAAAACTTGAAGCCAATTTAAAATAATATTCCACAAAGTGACTAAGTTTTTAAAGTAAAGTAATATGAACACCTAGTCAATCAACCTAAAATGAGATAATAGTATACCATATTTCTTAATGAAAATATGTGAGAAATTTGTAGTCAAATAATCTAGGTATAAATCTAAGGGAAAATGATCTATAAATGAAAATTTCAATGTAGTTCAAAACATGGCTTGAAATAGACCAAGACTTATTAGATTTAAGTAGATTCAAAAAGTTGTATCAATGAGGTCCCAATTGAAAAATATTTTAGACTAAGTGCATATAATATATACTAATTTTATACTTAGTTTAATGATTGAATCAAATATTTCATTATTATTAGATCTTCTCAAGGACATTTTCTAATTAGATCAATAAGTTAAACAAGCCCAGAGCCCAAATTTAAATAAACAAGAAGACCAGACTCCTTAGAAAAAAGATGTTCTATGATTTCAATGATGAAATTAGGGCATGTTTTAAAATAAATAATAACTCTACTTTGTGTTAAGATAACTATGTTATTTTCTAAAAATACATGAATACATGATGTTTATATTAGTTGATTTCACATATAATACATTCTTAATTTACTACATGATATAATAGGACTTGTTTACTGTGTATGGCCCTTGGCCTTATATATACAAAATATACATGTTCTTTATTTTATGGCATCATCATGTCATTTTTGTGTGTCCCTTGGCCTTTTACCAACATTCACATGTCCCTTATATGTGGCCTTTGGGGCTTTACATGTGATAATCTATACAAATTATGTGACATTATTTGCCAATAATTTAATATGCAATGTTATATATATAACACACGTTTTATATACATTTCAATGCTATGTTAAATACCATGATGAAATAGGTTCACATGTTACTACATGCTTATATATTTCAAACATTATGAAACTTTTATTTTTAGGTAATTAAATTGAAACTTATGACCCTCATCTCAAAATGGGTGAATAATAATTCACTTGCCTTGAGAATTCATGCCCTTAGGAGTAATAAATTTTAGATTTTAAAAATATGGTTATGAATTTTCATATTATAATCACATATGACATGCACTCTTCCTTACACCTACAAGTTACAAATTTCAAATAGTTACAAGTTACATGTTTGAAATGGTTACAATTTCAAATGACATTCAACATCATTTAGTACAATATGTAGGAGCAATGATACTAGTTCATGTTCCCCTCTTTTATAAACTTCAAAATAAATATCACTTTAATTTTCACTAAATTATTTCAATCTTTAAAGTTTCAAAGATAGCAAGTTCAAAAATCAAATCTAGATCAATCTACAGTGATGTGATTCATATAGTGATAATTGGGCCATATTTGAGTGTAGTGACACTTAATTTATATGGCTACATGTTTTTTAACCCAATGCATGGTTCCATTTTTTTCTCTTTAGAGTCTAGTGACACTTGATGGTTATCACTTTACCCTTATTTAGAGCATTATTCACAAGTGAAAGCATATTTTATGACTAATTCAAAGGCTTCACTCATTTAGAATTGATCCCTCTCAATTTTTCCACAATTTCCAACCTTACGAGTTGGTATGGTTATGGCATAGTGACACCCAATGGCCTATCACTCATCCTTTTACCTCTTTCAAAATTATTTGTTTTTCCTGGCCACTAAGTAAATAAGGTTGAAAACACCCTATTTTTACTCAATAATTATCAAAATAGAGAGCACACACTTTTATAATTTTGAGATTACACAAAAATTAGATCACATACTCTTTCAAGTGTGTACTTTCCTTGTTCTCTTTTCCAAATTTTCAAATTTTAGGTTTCAAACTTTCAATCTTCAAATATGGATAGTAACTACTTTTAGTGGCATTTTTGAAATTTTTTCCATTAAGGCATCTTACATGATCAAGATTCACATCAAAATATAAAGTGTGTATATGCACTTAGGTTTCCATTTACTCTATTATAGTAATTTCACTTTGTTGCATCGCTATAATAAAGGGTGGGGGGGGGGGGGGGGGGGGGAGGGGAATATAGACACATAAATTTAATCATTAAATACTTGATAATGTTTAATCTTGATATATATTCCTTTCTTGGCTTAATCACCATTATGTTAACTTGTAATCTCTATAATATCCTTTATTACTCTATTAACTATCTTGAAATAACTTAAAACATCATGAAAACATGCCTATTTTTTATACTTTTTTATAGGCAAGTTATAATAGTTTTTTACCTTCTAGGACAAGTTTGTATGTCGGTTTTATCCCCTAGTGTGTCCTTTTCCATAGTGCTCTAGTAGTCACTTTTCAAATTTTAAATGCTCTATATTGTCCCTCCTATGCTTTTATCAAAGTCAGTTAATGTAAATTTTCCACTATAAAATCACATCGAAATCACTTAATACACCACCTGACAAGCCTTATAAAATTATTATATATTAAGTAAAAGAGAACTATTTTTTTTTTAATTTCAATTGAGTTTCATTATAAAATCCATATTCCAAGTGTAAATATAATTCATTATAGTTCAAAGGCACCCATTTTTAATCATTTCAACCAATCATATAACTAAATCCATATAGTTTCATAATCATGAATCACACAATAACCCTAGGAGTGAGAACTACATTGACCTCATGGCCATTTGGGCTATGTAGGTAACACATAGATTATGTATGGTTTTCTAAGGTTAGTTTGGATATTTACCTAACCTTATTTACAATTTTTCATTTGATATCTATTATGTTTATTTTATAGGATATAGGATTTTACTTTTGTAGGACTTATATGTGTCAAATCAATGCTCGCATATTATCAATAGTGTATTTTTTATAGCTATATGCACCCAAACTAAAAAATCATCTATAAAGTCAATCTAGACATTACCATGATCAAAGGACAAGTCCATAGGTTGGCCCTATCCTCATAATTTAGTTAATTCCTAATACAATGTAAATTTCTTATTGAGGTGTGACACAATTCATAGATCATTCTTATCAATTTCCCACCAATGGTTAGCTTGCACAATTAGTATAGATCATATCTAAGGTAGGTTTTCATATCTATAGCCCATTTACTATTCTTTAAAAGTTCTAAATTTTATTAGATTTTCTACCATATTATATTTCACTATTAGATTTGTATATTATATCATTTCAATTACAATAGTTTAGATCAAAATAGATTAAACACCACTAGGTAGAGGAAAATCTAACATTTATGTGTCCATGTGTAACTTGTATAACCTACATCACACTAATATAATTTTAAATGCATGTGTATGAAAATAATATTCCATATACCAAACATGTGATAAATAACATATGCAAATAGATTAATCTAAAAATGATGTCATACTCATGTCCTAACTTTGGATTTTTTGAATATTTGAATGTTTTGTGTTTCTGATTACTACTTTTTATTTTTATTTTTGGAATATTGAAAATTGTGTATTCATAAATCTATAAGTAAACCATTATCATCTGGATTGAAGTCAATATATTTTGGATTTTTCTTGAGATTATGTAATCACATTACCTCTTCTTCCTATTTTTTTTTCTAATTTCTCAAATTATGTACTTTATGTCATCTTTGAATATTATCTTTTTTTATGGTAAGTATCATTGTGATGTCAAATGATGATCAATTTTCCTACATGTGAGAAAGTGAGATATTGATTGGTTAGATTTATTTTATCATGCATTTATTATAACCATTATTTTCCTAATTTAAGGGTGCCCTATAATTAGGATGCATGACCCATATATGTGTGTTGACCACTTTTGGTCCACAAGATATTGGTAAAATGATATATCTAAGGGGTCCTTTCCATTATTTTTTATGTTGTGGTTCCTTAATTTTATGTGCCAACTATTATAAGCCTTTAACACTACATATGTCATGTTTTTTATTGACATAAATCTAAACATTTATATAATAGATGCTCTCCATGTATATTATAATGGTCAACAGTTCCTATCGAGGACATTTTTTGGTTGTTGTAGTTTTATATGGTGTCTTTATGAAACTTGTTACAATTGGTTCCTGTTGATTTTTTATTACCTTGATAATGCCTTAATTATTATATTATTGAATATTATTATTTAATGCATCATATTTATCTATATCATGTCACATTGGGTTCCCCAATATGGTTTATTCTAATTTTATTAAGATCAATTACTTAATTTAATAAAGATATAAACTTTATATTAAGCTATGATATTTAATCATACATTTGAATGTACAAGCTTGGAACTGATTACAATGATTCAATGAGTGGTATATGTTAAATAGAGTAAGTACAATAAAGGGATGTGTACTTATCTTTTCTAGGAGACTGTCTAACTATGAGTGTATTCTAAAAGTGAAAATCATGATAAAGTAGGCATGTGGTTTTTTTAGTTATAGAACTGATTCTCTATCTATTGAGTCAATTCTAATAGATTGTGTCATTATCATGAGTTGATATTGACCTATAGTTGTTAGTTTTGACCTTTACATAAATGAGGAATAGTGACTTTATTATCACCTAAGCCTGTCTTTATATCTATATTTTTTATCCCAAATCTTGATGATGCACAAAACTCTAAAAATCAATGTACTTTACATTAAAACCTTGTGTGCTCTTGTGAATCCTATAAATTTTGAAATTTTTGGAAAGTGTAATGGGTTGAGATAACCCAAATCACACCCATTTTATTATTGATCATTGTCTACATATTTGATACTCAAAGGAGGGAGATCAAACCACGTGTATTTATCCCACCTAGTGTGATTATGTAATTTTGCTTATTCACTATGCGTATGCAACTAATCATTTGGATATAATAAAATAAAATTATTTATTTGACTTGGATTTAGTGTGCTTCATACTTGGCTTATGACTAGTCCTTGTGATATGTTTGCAATTTGTGAATAATAAGGTAGATTTACTAAACATGCAATAGTGTATAGATGAATATCAAATAAGTTCTAAGTCTATTTTGAATGAGACCTTGATTTTTTATATATATGATTCCAATTAGGTAATTCCCATACCACCAACATGCTAGGAAATTGTTAAGGTGATATTTTATTTTGAAAAATAACCATTTTTTAGAGTGGTTTGGTACTGACTAGATCATGTGAGTATCAACTCATAATACTAACTAGATCTAGTGGAATTGTACTATGTATATGCATACTAATATAAGAGTCTAGAGATGTTTTTATATGATATTTAGTAGGTTTAAAATAAATAGTGATATTATTATAGGTGTGTAATAGTAGAATGAAAGGGTTGACTTATAAGATAGCATGTAAGTGTGAAAGAATGGTAGATTAGGACCTTATTTGAGTGCTCAAGCAATATGTGGTTAATGTGTGTCAATATTTTCATTATCAAGTACTAAATACCATATTTTAGTACCTATAATTATTATTTATGGATATCCCATTATCTATAATGATGACTAAAGGAAGGTTAAATCATGAAATGGTATTAGTCATCAAAAACCAACATATATCTTCTCCTATAATGGATTTTAAAGGGATTTATTCAACTCATTTTATAAAATATTTTAAAGTTTTGATGATGAGATTGTGATATCATAATGATTATGGGTTCATATTTATTACCAAATCAATTCCATAAAAGGAAAATGGCCATAGTGACACAATAGGTTGTAACTCTTGTGAAGGTGCATGGCTTAAATTACTATGTCACTAGCATCATACATATATTTTTACATGTTATTGACATTATTGATCTATTTTATGCCAATGGATATGGCATGGCCTCTATAAAAAATTTCCCCCATATTCATTATTATGTACTTCTTGTTAAGTTAGTTTGTCCTCCTTACATCAAAGGCATCAAAGTAATTATCCATCAAATCATCATTTGAAAAGAGACCCTTCACATATTTTTTAATTTGTGCTTGTAATTTCATATAATTTATCCAAATTAATCACTTTATATAATAAATTATACATGTTGATGTATGATTTAAATTGTGTGTGCTTCATGTAACAAAAAATACCGCTAAGATGTCCAACCTTGATGTTGTAATTGAGGGATATTTTAAACATTGTATGGTCAAAAAGTCTCAACCATCAATAATATATATAATAATAAGAGACATTGCATTTTCCATATCATATGAATGATGATTACTTCTACAAGGTATGCTTTCAATCATATTCTTATCAGAATATGTCACTAAAAGTTGTATCATATATTTATATGAGATTAAATTTTCTCCCTTTATTTGATAAATGTCTGAAAATTGGTTAACTATAAGTTGAGATTCATTAAAGAATTCTATATATTTTATCTGTAATGTGAAAATATTGCATAACCATTAAATTAATGCCTCATATTCCACTATGTTAGTTGTGTATGAGAACCCTAAGTATTATGCCAATGGCATACTCTATCCCTATGGGGTTACTAAAATAATTCCAACCCTAGCACCTGCATCAAAATTAGTTCCATAAGATCACATAATTCATGTATCATCATCAATATGATATACAATAAAATCATCTCAAAAATCATCATTGATCAGTGTTATGTCAAGTAGCATTGTTTCTACTAATTGATCTACAATTAATTTTTCTTTTACAAATTTTTGAGATATAAAATTTAAGTAAAACTCCTTTAGTAACAGTTATGCACTTAGTTATGCATCATAACAAATATGGTTTCATCATGAGATACTTAAGTGGGTATTCTTTCATGATAATATGTGTCTCATTATTAAGCATGTAATGTCACATTTTTTGCATGGAAAAAATAATAGGTAAGCACAATTTTCATTGTATTAAAATTATTTTCAAATAAACAAGTGTTTTATTTGTGAATATCAATGCATTGTGCCAAAAAGTCTCCTAATGCATGCTTTATGGTAGAAATGTATAGTAATAATTTCTTATCTAGAATTAGAGGCATCATGATGGATAGATTAAGAAATTATTTTTAATCTCATAAAAAAATTGGCAACATTCATCCCATTTTAACTTTGTATCCTTATTTAGTAATCACATAAATTATTACATCTTATTAGCTAATTGAGACATAAACCATCATATTTATTAAATTTTACTTGTAAACACCTTAACTTATTTAATCAAATGTCTAAATTTGATAAATGCATGCAAGGTAGAAGGAATTGCATTCATATCATGAATCCAAGGTCTAGCCAATAAAATATTATAGTTAAGATCATTAGCCATAACTTACCATATTATTTATATCATTCTTGGACCTACAATGATATTATATTAAGTTTGTCCTATAAATTTCTAAGGTATGTTATCAAAGTTTGAAATGGTCATATTAGAATAATTAAGGTCATTTGCTTTTATACTAAGTATATTAAAAAAGGATGTATTACAAATGTTGAGCCCTGAACCATTATCTACCAAAACATGTTTAACCCATTTACCTAAAATTCATACTTTAATATATAATGGGAGGTTTTTATTAATAACATTTTTAAGAGGTGAGTCTTATTTCTAAAAACAAATGTTATCCTCAGCCACCGTATGTATTGACAATAGATGTGAAATAAGTTATTTCCACATTATTAGATAAAGTTTTATCATGTAATGTCACATGAAGAATATTCTTATGAATAGTGTATTTTTTAAGTTATTCTAATATATTTATTTTTTCTAGAGTATTATTAAGTTTTTTTATGATATCACAATCTCTATTTTCATTAACTAGAACCTTAGATGGTGGAAAAATATTAGGAAGGATATTTTAACTACCTTCACTATCCCACATGATGATATATCATATCTATTCATGTTGTGATAACATGGAACTATGTATCTAATATAATCATGGGAGTATAAAAGTAGAAGGATGGTGGTTATCACTACCTTGAGTTCTAAGAGAAGGAAGAATGAAAGGAATTGTACATGCCCTTTCCCATAAAGTAGTAATTGAAAGCATCTCATATTTGGAATTCATGCAATGTGTTACTAAGAAGAGATAAGAGTTCATAATTATCAATATCAACCTTTTTTTTATTTTATATAAATTTAATCCATTTCATCACATGAATTATAAACATATTGTATACTTTACAAAGAAACATGTAATCATGATAATCATATCTTGGATCATAAAATATAAATTATTAGTAATCATCAAAACTATGTTAAGTTTTTTTATGTTCATAGAAATTGGCTTTTAAATCCAAACCTTAAATAAAGATAAATATAAAACACTAAAAATGTATGAAACCTGAATCTAGCGAAGACTTGTGGTTTGTTTTATTTTTGTGTGTGTGGTTAAAGTCAATAATAAGGTTTGCCAAAATGTTTTACTTATTTTATAATTAATGTTGTCAAAATGAAGTAAAATTATGAATATTCAAATTCTATAAAATAGGGATATAATCATACTAATTTTAATTTAAAAGGGGAGATTAATATTTCTCTTAGAATATTATAAATTGATAAGGCACTACACAAGAGATGAACTTAGCTTATTTTGATATTTTGATGCTCAATGTGTTTATCACTATTATTAAAAAAGATTTGTGTCTACATTATAACCACTCAAATTAGGAAATAAGAGCTCAAACCTTACATAAATGCTACTGGTGAAACTCATACCCTTGTGGCAAGTAGTACTATCTAGGCCCTACCAGTAGTGTCCCTGTTGACTGTACAGGTTTATGATGCCCCAGACCATGTTTTAACTTATTTTATGTTTAGAGGATGTAAATAGATAAAGACTATTGAAATTCAAATTATATAAGATATAACATTCAACACATAATTTTTAATGTAATAGAGAGATTTATTTCACTTGTTGAATATAGGAATGAATAATCAAATAGGTGAGAGAGAGAACTTAGTTGACATGTTGACTTAGATTTCTCACTAGTTATACAATCTACTAAAATTCTCTATAATAGATTTATGTCTACTCAACTCAAGAAATAGACTATTAAAACTTGTGTAGAAACTTACAGTGAAGCCTAAACATCTACATCAACTAGTAATGTCCACTTTCTACCATCACCATCCAAGTTGACTATAACAATTTGCTTTACCATCAATCACTACATCACCTATTTATATGATTCATGTATGATTTATTGACATCAATATTATACATAGATCCTAATTTTGTCTCATTTTATTTTAAACCCTAATTTTTATTTTGACACAAGATCAACCTAAAAGGAAGAGGTAAAATATCAATTGGATGGCCCCAACCACTACTTGTTGAGTGGTTAATAATTTCCTATGTTCCAATACGCCAAAGAGGACTCAAACTATACTTAGTTATCCCACCTATGTGTGTTTTTTTCAATCATGATCCACTATAATGCAACTTAAGGCTTTGTATTATATCACTTGACAACATTAAACTTTTACCTCATAATTTTATTCAAACTTAACTTTAGGATTATTAATTGGAGGATTTTTAAAAATGTATGATTTTGGATAATGTATGAAGGATGTGCAAATAGATTTATCAAGATTTCTGAAATGAGTGATAGATAGGAATGGGCTTAGGATTGATTTGAATTTAAATATGACTATTTGGTTTTTCCCCCATATCTAACATAGGAAATGTGCTTCAGTTGACCCAAGGAAGAAATATAAATTTCAAATAATTATTAAAGACCGTAAACATTGTTGGTTGTTTCATCTTATTTTTTATTTAATGGTTTAATAAAATAGAACTTGAGATTAATTCATATTGTACAATATATTTATAAATTAATAGATTATGAATTTAACTAATAGAGTATGACTAATTTATTGCACTTAATATAAATATAAATCACCAAGAGGATAGGGTATTAAGCTTGTTTAGGATTTTTTCTAGTTTGTGTTAGTGTATAGTGGTTAGTAGTGGTCTATAATGGATTTATGTTCACTTGGATCTAAAAATTTACTAAAAAAACTTGATAGGATGGATTTAGGAATGTTTAAATGCCTATGGTAACCAAATCCATCTTATTTATAACAAATTTATCCCTATGAAAAGTTATATACTCTTCCATCACATATCATTATGCCTATCTATAGATATGTGTTACATGAAATTTCATAGGCTTACTCATGTGCACAAGTTTGAATTAATATTTCATCACCTTAAAACCCTAACCTCACTTTTAACACTTATTCACCAATAAAAAAGGGATAGAAAAAAATGGTTTGAGCTAACCTCCACCACCCACCACTGAGTGGATGATCACTATTTATGTTATAGTACTCTGAAGAGGACTCAAACCACATGTAGTTCTCCCACTTAACTATGTATGTGCTCAATTATGATATCCTAATATGCATTGAAATCCTATGTGGATTTTAACATTTGATAACATGTAGACCCTATTTCTAAATTATATAGTACCTCAATCTTTTACACTTGAAAAATAGCTATTATGGATGTACCTTCAGCTTATAGACATTTCCAATTGTTGAAAGGCTCATAAACACTATCTCTTTATTCCTATTTATTATCTCTTAGTCTGACCAATGTCATTTTCATTGATCAAACCTTTTATCATGCTTAGAATCTTATAAACTTGATTATCATCTATCTTTATAAGTTTTGGACCTATGCTTATTTTCTAGTTGCTTAGAAACTTGCATCCCAGTCAGACACCTACGTTAACACAAGTGTCCTATTTTTCATGCAAGTATCCAGTACCCTAAAGTCATCCAAATTTGCAAATTAAATGTATTCTTATGGTTGGCTTATGTGTTTTAATGTGATATATTTTCCAAATTATTGATATATATACAAGATCAACCCTCATTCATTCCTCACCTAGCACAGACCTAGAAACTTCTTACCTACTCATAAGGTGACTTACCAAAGGAATTCAATCAAGCACTCAAATGAGAAAATATTCTCTATTTTCTCCTATTTTTATATCAATCATATGGATATCACATCTACAGGTCTAAAGTATTAAAATAACATTCCATGAGCCACATGAGCCATATTTGCCAAATTATAAGCTAGGTCACTATGTGTACTTGCTTATCACACATTCCATGATATGCACATAATCCAACATGTAGGGGATAACTACATAAGTTTGAGGCACTCTTATAAGTATTGTCTATGTAGGTAGTGTTCATTAGTAGAGGGGTATTTTGGGTAGCTTAACATCATGTGCCCACTAATCCATTTTTCCCACAACCACTATGAATATGAATAACTAGGGTTTTTGCATTTGACAAGGAATAAAAATTCATGACCTAGATATGAATTCACTAGAGCAGAGGTGACACAAAACCTAAAAGCACCCAAGTGGTCTCATCCATTTCAGCAAGTATTTTATACTAGACACCTACATCTAAGTTAAATAGAAGTGTTGATGATATCATCCCAAGTCAATGCAAGTGTCCACAGTTATAGGGGTATAATTTCAAAATTAGTTGATTGATCCAAAATATATATCCATTATATTCCCTCCATGTTCTAAATCTATATATGCATTAGCAATAAAAGTAGCTATCTTATTTTCATTATCATTAAAATATCTAGCACAGTCATACTTTCTATTTTTAGCATATATTTGCATAATAAATTTAGTATATGTTTATATAAGTTTTGAAACTAATTGGCCTAATTTATAGATATTCTACCATCCTTGTGCCCCAAGCTATCTCTACCCCGTTAATCCTAGATTCCCTCAATCTAAATTTTAGAGTTAAACATTTGATGAACCCAATCTATATGAATGTAATTTTTGATGATTCTTAGGGTTTTTAGTTAGCTATGGTTTCGGTTTGATGTTTTAAATTTTTCCATAATTCATTTGTAAGCAAAGGAACATCTTAATCAAAAAACTCATTTTCAATTAGAAGACAAAAGAAGCACTAGTTACTCATCTTAATAACATCAAGGGATTAGTAGATCCATTTTTATATGTTTTAAAAGATGAAATCAATAAGTATGCTAAGGATAAAGTTTCCTCACTAGTGATGGTGAATATTTAAAAGGTATCACAACTAATTCCATTCCAACCAATCTACCAACATCTAATGGAAGAATGAATTTTGATTTCCAACCTTTAATTTATGAAACTACTATTGCAACATATTACATGAAAAACCTTAATACTTCAACCCAATTTTTGGTTCTAATGCCTATATCTACACAACCTATGGGTACACCTCCTTTGGTGACTTCTCAAATATCCACCTATAATGCCAAGAGGTGAAAGCTCTTTTCCAAATAATAAAACTTTTACAAACTAAGGTTATAAATATTCAACAAAACTCTCTGAAATTACCTTATGCTATTGATTCACAAGAGGTATTACATAATCGTCTTATGCCAGAGATATGTTTCATCTATTTCCAACTAATTTTGTTACACCTAAGTTCACATTTGATAATGGAATTGGTGATCTTGAATAGCATCTTTGATCTTTTTATGTGACATTCCTTTATTATACCTCCAATGAAAAACTTTTGACCAAATTATTTCCAAAAATCTTAAAAGATTATGATTTAAGGTGGTTATATGATTTACTAACTCAATCAATAAATGCATTCAAACCCTTTATAGATAATTTTTTGGCACACTTCTCTATTAACATTATCAAAAAGGTTTCATATGACCAAATTAAGAAAATCAATCAAGGAACTAATGAACCAGTTAATGAATATGTCTTGAGATACAAGGCAATGTTAGCTAAAATGACCAATCTTATGGTAGATAGAGAGCTTCAAGGCATAATCAACAAAAAAATTCTTGTTCCTTTACATGAGCTTATTATTTTCAAAAAGTTCAAATGTTTTAATGGATTATACTACATTGTTCATGATTGTGAAATAAAACTCATCTCATTAAACAAATTAAGTATGTAGCAAACACACTAATTACATCTACATCTTATACCAAGTTTACTATCAAACCAAGTTATAATGTTAAACTTATTGAGACTAAAAAAGAAACAACCACCATGGTTTATTTAGTATCACAAAAAATTAATAGGCTTGTGTTATCAAATTCACCATGGAGATAATTTACACCTTACCTGAGCCTCCTACTTCATTACTCCCATGGATTATTAGGTGTCACCTCAAATCTCTCCTTCACCATATAAAGGTTGATATGAGTAAACCTCTACTCAAAGGGTATGATAAAAATTATTATTATGACTATCATCAAGGACCTATGAATTTTTTACCTTGAATCATAAGATCCAAGACCTAATCGATGACCAAAATATTATGTTTGATGATCCTCTAAAGGAATTAAGCTCATAACTTTGTGACCACCACAAATAGAAAATGTTTAATAATCCTTTACAAGATCATTCTAAGAAAGATTTGAAAGTGAAAATGGCATATAATTCACATCTTCCTCCACATTATGAGCACCCATTGGATAGTATTATTGGTACTTATACATGGCATACACTTCCTATAGTTTAAAGACCCTCTATTAATTTTTATAATAGTGAAATTATGGATAATGATTTTGATATTTATTTTGTATTCATTTGAGCATACCTTAATCACCAACCTATACATAGTGTTATGATTGATAATGGTGCAAGCAAGAATTCTTATATAATGGCATTATTTATGCATTTAGGTTATATAAATTATTATTTATATCTTTTGACCAAATCAATTAGAGTATTTGATGGGACCTCACAATAATTTTTTGGTGAGATTGACTTACCTTTACAAGGGGGTCTGGCACATGTGGTTAATACCCTCTCATTTATACCTTCCATGGTATTTTTGATATGTTATTGGGATGACTATGGATATAAAAACTTTGAGTAATACCTTTCATAGTGCATGGGTGTGTTAAATACATTCATGTCAATCAAGTAGTTACAATTTTTAGTAATCCATATGAACATCCTCTTGAGCAAAAAAAACTTATACCTAGACATTTAATTATCAAGCCTACTAAGGTTAATCCTCTATAAAAGGGTAAGCAACAAGAAATCTCCTTTCCTAGGCAACTAGTACTTGAGAGACCATTGCATCATAGATCCATAGTGGGTTCCATAGAATCCTCATCTACTACACACCATATTTATATATCCAAATCACCTACACATGTTCTTATTATAGTTATTCTAAAGAAACCATAAATAACTCAATGATGGGTTCCATGAACCCCTACTCTTATTATTTCTTCATGGCCACAAAGTACTATTTTACATATGTAGATCATTACAAATTCTATAGTGATAAGTATTGCACCTATACATGCTCCTTGGTAGATCCACCAATTTATTACACCAAGTTTCCATTGGGGAGATACCTATACCATACAGTGGATGAGATCATAAGATATTTATTTCTTCATCATATTCCAAAAATACTAAAAAAACTAAAAGATTCATAAGTTATATTATCTTCATGGAATCTATGTTGTTAGTTACATGCTAGTGGGTAAAATATTATTTATTTAAATATACCTGTGTGTTTCATGCATCTTTTGAGAGTGGTACAAGCATACAAAGATACATGATTTATGAACTTTTGGATGTTTTGCCTTCCCTATACTTATATATTTAAATTGAGGGCATCTACTTATTTGATCATGATACACCCATTCTATATTATTCTATGGTCACTTTATATTTTCTTTTTTGAGATTATGTACTTACACATGCCTTTATCCATGCTTATATATTTCACACTATAATTGGTATGCTATTTACTTTTTTTTTTTAAATTGATAATACATATATCTAAGGACTAGTATGATATGTTTATGTTAGTTGATTATACTTTTCCTTTATGCATTTCCTTGAGTGTCTCATTTTTATTGTTTGAACATTTGAATATATTCCATTGTTTGCAGAACTCATGCCTTTGTTTGCCTCTTTAACATTTAAATATGCCATTGATTCTTGTATGTATATTTGAATATGTCATGCTTGTGTTTTTGGACATTTGACTAAGTCATGTCCCTTTGATTGTGTATAATTTGAACATACCCCTTGTTTGAGGATTCCTTGGACCATTGTCTTTTGATATGATTTTGAGTTCTCTTGTGTGTGTGCTTGATTAGTTGTTGAGATTGTATTGTGATTATCTAGACATTATAATGATCTATATCATTCATCTTAGGGCTTGATGTGATCACATTTCACATGATTTAATGTTATATCTATCTAGACATATTCCTTCTATATGTTATTGGGTTCATACATAGATTATATAATTATTTTATCCTTTTGAGGTAAGGTGACTACCAGTTTCTACTTCCCTTTACCTCAAAAGAGGGGGCATATTAGTGGGGGAATTTTATAGAGTCATTTCTTTGACATTTTTCATAGATTAAAATATATATTAGAGGCATGTTTTAGAAACATATTCTCCATACTTACACCAGTTCTTAGTTTTAGATTATAGTAGAGGCATGTTTTGGAAACATGTTCTCCACCCTTACACTAGTTCTCACTTTCATATTATAGTGGGTGAATGTTTTGGAAACATGTTCTCCACACTTACACAAGTTATTAGTTTTATATTATAGTGGGGGCATGTTTTCTAAACATGTTCCCCACACTTACATAGTTTTCAAATTGACCAAATTATGTAATTATATGATTTAGATACACATTTGTGGTAAAATTCTATATATTTGTACCATTTTTATACATAGTTTTATCATGAGACATATCTAAGGTGAATTTTATATTTAAAGAGAACCTAAAATTTATAAAATCAAATTAAATTTCAGATTTCAAATAATTCTATGGACTATCATTACCCACCAAGTTAGACTTTTATAGACTATATTGAGCCAATCTACTATAGTAGTTGGTTAATTTTTGGTTTAGTATGATTGAGGTGATTAAATCACTTAATATTTCCATGTTTATAGGTTAGACTTGATTAAATCATCCAACCTCACTAGTTTTATAGTGTGAGTTGATTTGGTTCACTCATGCCCACTAGGTTATAAATATGATTGGATTACATAGTTGAACTAATATCAACTATCAGGTGGCATCTCACCTTTTCTCTAAATTTGGGGGCATGTGTCCTCTAATCTCTCCCTATATCTTTATATATATGTACTTTCCATATTTAATATTTTGTCTTAATCATATTTTTAGTGATTCATAATGATACATCTCTTCAAATTAGAATGCCAAAAGGCAAGGCAGTTGTATCAACACACATTTTTAATCCTAAACCTTACTCTCTTTCAATTCCAATTATTTCAATGCTTTCAATTTTAGATTATATGCACTGATTGTATACTATAACATGATAGTGTTGTAGTTTATTCACCATCAAAGTGCTCAAGTTGGAATCATGTAAAGGCAAGGTGTGTTATACACAACCAAGTACACGTTCCTTTCCTTCAAACTAGAAATTTCATTACTATATTAAATGGGGAGAAAATGTCAACACTATTTCTAAATTATATAGCACCTCAGTCTTTTACACTTGGAAAATACATATTATGGATGTACCTTTATCTTCAATACCCTTCCCATTGTTAAAAGGCTCATATACATTATATATGTGTGTGTGTGTCTGTGTTTCTATTGATTATCTCTTAGTCTAACCAATATTATTCTGATGAATAAAACCTTATATCATGCTCAAAATATTATAAAATTGCTTATCATCTATCTCTATGAGTTTTAAACTTGTGCCTAATTTTAAGTTTCCTAGACACTTGTGTTCTAGTAAAATGCCTATGTTGATACAAGTGTCATATTTCAATACAAGTGTCCATTGCCCTAAAATCATTTAAATTTGTAAATTAAATGTATTATTATGGTAAAAATAAGTGCTTTAATTTAAAATGTTCTCAAAATGGACTGATATATATACAATATCAACCCTCATTCATTCCTCACCTAGCATAGACCTAGGAACTTCTTACCTACTCACAAGGAAACATACCAAAGGCATTTAATCAAGCACCCAAGTGGGTAAAGTTTCCTTATTTTATCATATTTCCATATGAGTAATAGTGATAACACATTTATAGGTTTGAAGTACTGAAGGATCATTCCATGAGCCATATTTTCTAAGTTACAAGTTAGGTCACTCTATGCACTTGCTTATCACATATTACATGATACACACACAAAACAACACATAAAATAAAATTGCATGAGTCTAAGGCCCTATTCAGATATGTAGGTAGTGCTCATTAACTGAGGGGGTCTTTGGGGTAGCTCAACACCATGTACCCACTAACATATTTTTCTAATAGCCACTATGAAGATGAAGAACTAGATTTTTATCATTTGATAAAGAGTGACATTACATGACCTAGATTTGATGTAACAAATTGAAAGTGACATAAAACCTAAAAGCATTCATGTGATCACATCTAGTTTCAATAGGTATTTTTTACTTGACATCTGCATCTGAATTAGATAGAAGTATTGATGCAACCATCTCAATTTGATGCAAGTGTCCATAACTATAGAGTTATAGTTTCCAAAATCAAAAGACTAATATCGAATCCAAATCCAGTCTATTTTCTCCCTATTTTAGATCTAGATCTATATTAGCATCAAAATCAGTGAAGTATCTTTTTTCATTATCATTATAATATCTAGCATAGATGTACTTTCTATTTTTATCATATCTTAATATAATAAATTCATTTTATGTTTATTTGAGTTTTGTAATTAATTGGCCTACTTTAAATATGATGACCTAGCCTATCTCTACCCCTTTAACCATAGATTCCCCCAATATATATTTTAGGGTTAAACCCAACCTATGATTTTAAACCTTTCAAAAGTATTTAAACTTGGCTTGATTTTTTTTCCTTTGAGATTTTTTAGATTTTGATGCTTTATGGAAAATTTATTCATAAATGTAATAGATTATTTATAGAGAAGTATCATATGATTCCTAAATATAAATAGACTTATACTTGATGTGTATATATACATAACTCTTTTTGGTAATTTCCCTCTGAACTAACATGTGAAATATGTGGGCCAACCAAAAAGAAGAGTTTTAATTTTGTAAATTAATCATTAGAGAGTGTGTATATGTGATTTAACTATTTTTGGAATATTAGAATCTTATTCCTAATTTATTTAAGGGTCAAGAATAAATAATCTAGTAAATAATATTACAATAATTTAACTAATGATTTGTATAATTTATTTATATTTTTAACCTTTCTATAAATAGTAATAAATATGGAAAAAATAAGACTTAGATTTAAAAAAATTGAAATGGTTATTGTAGGGTTTGATATTTGTTGTACAAGATTAGGATAGTGTCACAAATCAGGATTTGGCTTTCATTTTGTGAAAAGATAGGACCACTAAAATAAGACACCCTAGAGTCTGGCATTATTGTCCTTTTTTACCACTATTGTCCAAACTACTCAAAGAGACTTGAGTTTTTTGGGTTTTATTTGTTATCCTTGTGTGAGCTTGCCTATGAAATCTTTATTATTAAAAGTCTACAAAACTTATTGTAGATTTGATTTAATATTCAAACCCTAGATTTCATTATGCTTTGATAAAACTTGAGAAAGAAGGGGGGGTTAGTGTGTTTAAGATGAACTGATCATGTATCTACACCCCTTGTATGGGCATACTACCTACATACCAATACTCTGAAGAGGGATTAAGCCATATGTAGTTCTCCCATTTGATGTGCTTTGTGTAATAGTGTAATGTAGATGCAAAAATGCCAAACTAGGTGTGCTTGTGGTGGCTAGAGACTGGAGCAAATATTTGGATATGCTTGTAGTTGTTTGGATGGTTGTATATAGAGAATAAGTAAATTTAGCTCAATATTTTTTCTTGTATTCTTTCTTGATTTGTATTATTTTCCAACCTCTTTCTAAATGAACTTTCAATGGGCTTTTATAGAGATATATTAGTCATGGGTTGAATGTATTCATGATAGGCCAACAAGATGAAGGATAGGAACTAGAAGGAAATGACCATTAGATCTCAAAATGCAATTTTATAGGAGTGCCAAAATATGACACCCTAGGGTCTAGTGATAGACTCCAAGTGGGGCACTCCTATCCTATAAGTGTGAGATCTAGGGGGATAGGATTGGCCTAGGAAATATTGTCTAGCTGAGGTAGAATGACCATTTGAAAATCTCAAGATGACTGGGAATAAGAAAAAATGTGTTTATAAGGGTCATGAGAGCATGTAATAAAGACCTATGGGTTGGGTATCACAAGCCACACTCAAGCTACCAATTTTGACATTTTATATGACTACATTTTCCCTCACTTTATTCTAGTGATGTAGTGAAATTAAATACTAAGATAAATGAAAAGTAGAAAGTGTACCTAAACTTACCTACAAGGGTGAAGCTATGTGATGTTGAGTGGGAATAGAGAAAGCACATCATGAAGTGTAAATCTACAAAATAAAATTAGGAGTAGATCAGTTCTTACTAAACATACTATGTTTAAAGTAAAAATGTACAAAATTTGGGTAAGAGAGAGAGGAGGAAAAAAGAATGATTACACCTCACTAGGTACCTGAACCAATACAAAACATGTTGTGATGTTGAGTGATGCTAAGTGATGTTGGGTATGTGTTAAATGATGTTATACCAAAATTAATATCATGAACTGAGCTGAGTGTTTAACTCCCTAAGAGTGGCTCAAGAATGTAAAGGCTATCCCTTTGGTTCCATCATTGCCCACCAAGTGAAGCTATTTGATCATGCATGTGTTAATCAATATTTGGACTGTGTGTCCACTGCCTTTGAGTAGGTGGCTTAAGAATACAAAGGATAGCTAGTCCTTTGGCTCCATCATTACCCCATTAAGTGAAGATATGAACTTATACTAGTATGAATGTGTGTTGTATGAGATGGTTCTTGAATCCCATGAATGTTCTATAATCTAACAATATGGCATGGATAATTGAATTTGTGTTGGAAAGTAGGCCACTCTTGGCCACTCAAAAAAGGTGAAGATTAGTCTTGTATGAAACCCACTCTAAAACTAGGAAATAGTCTTATGTGGAAGCAACTTGAGAATGATGATAACCACCTACAAATGGAATAAGGCATGTAACTACTAAGAATTCTTGGGTAATGCCATAAATTAGAAAGAAGAGAAAGCAAATGTGCCATGCACTTTGCCCCCAATCACTAGTGTCTATAACATGGGTTATGATCTATAAGTTATACCAATTTCCATATCTAAAACTATAAGTGAGAGCCATCATGTTATGCATGATGTGCCCTATATCTAGATTCTTTGAGAAAAACTATACTGAAACTATTGATTTTGAATGAATTTTTGATGAAAAAATTGTAACTGGTCTTACCTTTCTATTTATTTTTAGAAAATCTATTTGTTTTTATGTTTGTATAGGAGCACCAAAATAGGACACCCTATTATCTAGAATTGTAGTCCAAACTTGGCACTCTTATCATATGTTAATTATAAAGACTATTATATAATTATCACTATCTATCCAGTCTATTCTACCTAGTTTGAACTTTGATTGTTATTTTGGATGTTCTAAAAGCTGATTTTTGATCAATTAGAGGCTTTAATATTTGTAAAAAAAAACCCTATTTATTTCCCCCTCTTTTGAGGGTAGTAATGAATACCTTGTAATGACTACCCTCAGAATAAAAATCCCTACAAGTGTGTTATACTATGAAAATGCATGATATAGTAATGATAATTGACAAGATATCTCAAGATATAGCATGGTTTGTAATGAATATTTTTAGATCAATAGGAGTATGCCTAGATATATGTAACAATGTAATAACATGTGCAATATATTAAACTAGAACTGAAAGTCTGGCTAGTTGTTAGTTGTTAGTTGTTAGTTGTTAGTTGTTAGTTGTTAGTTGTTAGTTGTTAGTTGTTAGTTTTTAGTTGTTAGTTGTTAGTTTTTAGTTGTTAGTTATTAGTTGTTGGTTATTAGTTGTTAGTTTTTAGTTGTTAGTTGTTAGTTGTCAAGGAGGGATGGAGCATGATGTCCATCATAGAATCCAAAAAAGCAAGAGAATGCATTATTTATATCATGGCATTGCAAATAAATGAGAATAAAATAAGTAAACAAGCACATAAGGTAAGAATAAAGAAGCATACAAAAGTGGCCAAGGGGCCAAACAAATAAGGGACATGGACACTTATCACTCAAACTAGAAATCAAGCATACAAGGCATGTTCAAATGCCACATACACATACAAATTAAATAATCAAGGTTGGCACAAGGGCCATAGGCACATAGAAGAATACAAACAAAGGAAATTGGCAAATGTCTTAAGGCACACATAAGACATAGAACAAAAATTGAGAAATACAATCATATATAGCTATGCAAATCAAGAAAGGAAAACATGTGAATACTAAAAATATAATCTCATCTAAATAATCAAAGAAAGAAGTGAAAGTATGTAAGACATGTAGTAAAATAATAGGTATATGCTAATGAATACACAAGTGTTATATAATATTAAGTGTCGAAAGAATAATCTATGTAAGATAGTAAGTAATTTACATCAACATGATAATAAGAGTGTGTAGTGTAGGAATGACATAACCTGGATGGTGTAGTTATGTAGAATATGCTCCCAGTGGGTAGATCGATATGTGTATTGAATGTATGAAGTAGGATGCCCCCTCAATGGGTAGAGTGAAGCAATCAAAGATATATAAGTCACTAAACACACTCAAATAAGATCAAGTGAAGCATGGTAATGTAGATAAATTGACAAACAATAGCATAGAATAGTAAAATATAAGTCTAACATGGTATTAGAAATGTAAAGCATGGATAATACATGCAATTGAAATGTTTTTGGTATTTTTGGTATAAGCTATGTACAATAAATTATTAGGAGACTATGTACAAGAAATACTAAGAAACTATATACAAGTAAGCAAAAAGAAACTATGTATAAGTAATTGAAAGAAAGTTATATACATGTAGTTTTGAAAAATTATGTATAATACAATATGTGAAATGAAATACTATACATGAAATCTGCATAGATGCATAATATTCATTGGATTTTTGAGTTATTTTCCTTCAAGTAAGGCTAGACAATACACTATAGGGCAAAGATTTTCAATAATAATGTATGGACCTAGACAATTCAGTTTGAATTTTCCTTTGATTTCTTCTTTAGCATTGAAATTACAAAGATTTTCTTTGAGAATGAGATTATTAACTTCAAATTATTTGGTGTGAACTTATTTTTTGTAGAATCTTTGTATACATTTCTAGTAAATTCTGAGATGTTCTATTGCTTAATGCATGTATGGTTTAACTGCTCGAGCTGGTGTAGACATTTTTCACAATATTAGTCATCAGTGAGAATAAATTTAAGGGAGACATGAAGAGATAGGATTTCTAATTCCAATGGTAAAACTACTTATGTGCCATAAATGAGTGAATACGTAGTGGCTCTTATGGGTGTATGAATACTTGTGTAATAGGCCCATAATGCAAAGACTAGTTGATTGTGCCAATCATCTTTGAATTTGGTCACTATTTTTCTTAGAATGTTGTTGATGGTTTTATTGGTAGAATCTACTTGACCATTTCTATATGGATATTATGGAGTGGAGAATGTGTGTTTAATCTTATATGTTTTGCAAAATTTCTAGATAGTTTTGTTCTTGAATGATGTTCCATTGTCAAAAATGATAGCTACAGGTAGGTGAAAGCGTGAAATAATGTGAGTCATGAGGAAGCTACAAATGTCCTCCCCTGGGGTAGATTGAAGTGGAATGGCTTCCACCCATTTGGTAAAGTATTATGTAGCTATGATGATAAAATTATACCCATAGGTAGATTCAAGGTTAATCTTTCGAATAAGATCAAATCCCCATAACATAAATGGCCATAAATAGATAATAGGTTGTAATTATTGTGATGGTGCGTGTTGTAGGCTACTTTTTCATTGACATTTATCACATAGCTTTGCATATTGTGAACATTCATCTTCCATGGTGGACTAGTAGTATCCCTATCAAAGCAATTTTTGTGACATGTCCTTTTCACTAAAGTGTCCACCATACTCACTATTGTGTATCTATGTAAGAGCAATTTTGGCTTCTACTAAAGTCAAGCATCAAAGAAATTTTTCATTTAATGATCGCTTAAAAAGGTCTCTACTAATGATTATATAATGGAGTGCTTATTTTTTTAACTTGCATTTACCATTTCATGAAAAAGTGTTTGATGTAATGGATTTGTTTAGAAATTTATAAATATCATAGAACCACTCTAGAGTTATAGAACTATGTGTAGTGGCTAAGATGGAGAGGGAAATCAAATCTATGTTGGAAATTGATGGTGATTGTAATCATTTAATTATGAAAATAGCTTGATCATCATTTATGTTTTATAAGAATCAAGGATTCAGCACTTACCATTGCATCTATGTGTTGTTGTCTTTTCTTGGTATAATTTCTATAGAAAATTAGTTTAACTTAGATGATAAACATTGTACCATGTTTTGGTATGGTATAAGATGTTCTTCTTTTGTCTGATAGACATCATTGACTTTATTGAACACAAGTTGAGAATCATCAAATACTTGAATAAATATAATTTGGAGGGACAAGGTGATAAATAGACCTAAGATAAATGTTTCATACTCTATGGTATTGTTAGTGCAGGCAAAGCTTAGTCAATATGCAATAGAAATTGTGTGACTAGAAGGGTTGACAAAGACAATGCCTACCCCTACACTAGATGCACATCAAAAACCATTGAAAAACATGGTTCAAGTGCTGGAATGAGTAGAATAGGTAGTAAAATCATCTCTATATGTGTCACTAATAGGATTAGTGTCTAGGAGTGGTGTGGCTGCCAAATGGTCTACAATGATTTGACCTTTTATTGATTTCAAGAGAACTATATATAAGTTAAATTCTATTAATAACATGACCCATTTTGTGATGTGACTAGATAAATGTGGTTTTGTCATCTGAAACTTCAATGGATATACTTTTATGATAACCTAAGTCTCATAATATACCATGTAATGTCAAAGTTTTTGTGTGGAAAAACTAATGCCAGACATAGTTTTTCTATTATGAAATATTTTTTTTGTAATCAACTAATGTGTGACTGATGTAATAAACTACTCACTCAGTATGTTTATTATCATGTTTCACTAAGAGTGCTCTTAATACACGATCAGTTGCTAATATATATAGTAGGAAAGGTCTATCAAGTATAAGTGGTACTAAAATAAGTAGATTAAGAAGATATTTCTTGATTATATCAAATCTTTCTTTACAAGCTTTTCCCAGACAAACTTTATATCTTTAATTAATAATCAAGTGAATGACTGAGTTTTATTAGCAAGTTGAGCTATAAAATGGTGGATTTTTTAGATTTTACCTTGTAAGGATCAAATTTGTTTTAATTTTGTGGGAGGTGGAATGTCGATAATTACTTTGACTTTCTTAGGGTCAACCTCTATGTCATGCTAGGAAATAATGAAGCCTAAGAGTTTGCCTAATATAATTCAAAACACACATTTCTTTGGGTCTAATCAGACATTGTATTGCCTGAGTCTATGAAATATCTTTCATAAATCAATAGTGTGATGTTGCCATTGTTTGGATTTAGCTAATATATCATCAATATAATCCTTGGTGCATCAAGTCATGAAAAATATGCATCATAGTACACTGATATGTGGCTTTGGTGTTTTTTAATCCAAAAGGCATGACAATGTAACAAAATGTACCCCAAGGTGTTGCAAAAGATGTTTTCTCTTGATCTTCTTCAATGATTTTGATTTAGTTTTACCCTTCAAATCTATCCATAAATGATAACATTTCATACCCAGCTATGGAATCTATGATCATGTCAATGTTAGGTAAAGGAAAATCATCTTTTGGGCATGCTTTATTTAAATCTCATGAATCAGAACAACATTAAATTTTTCCATTGGGTTTTACCATAGGGAATATATTAAAAACCCATTTAGGGTGTGCTAATGGTTAAATGAAGTTAAAATATAAGAGGAATTGGATCTCATCTTTGACTAAGAGATCTACCATAAGATGTATTTTGTGATTTTTTTGCTTAACTAGTTTAGCATCTAGGTTTAAGGGAATCCAATGGACTACTATAGATGTATCAATTCTTGGCATATCTAAGTAAGACCAAGAAAATAATTCTATAAAATCTATTAGAGTTTGATAAATATATGTATCCTCTTCCTTTTTTAGCATAGTGGTTAATAGGACAATGCAGGGATCTTGATCAATTCCAAAATTGAAATTAATTATTTTCTTATTAAACAACATGGAATGATCTAGTATGTATGGGGTTGTAGGAATAGTATCATCTGAATCAATGGGTATGTCTTAGGAAGAATCTATATTTTCTCCAAAATATGTGTGGGCATTTATGTGATGAGGAAATCTATTTTTATGATAGCAAGATGGGAGGTCCTCATATGCTTTTAGAAATTGTAATAGGGATTCATTGTTAGAAAATTCATCTAATGTGAACATATTTGATGAAATTGTATCATCAATGAGATCAATATAGATCAATGATAATGTTGAAGTATGGTTAATGGTGTGTTCTACCAGTGTAATGGGTGTAAAAAACTTTATATACTTTGAATCATTTAAAAAATGTTTATCATGAAGAAGGGTAAGCTAATATCCCAGCCCTTGCTTTCCATGTTATGGTGATGCCTTGATAGGATTGATGATTCCTTATTCATATTTTCCAAGACATTTTCCATGATATTTCATCTTATTAATACATTTAAATGCAAAATGGGATGTAAAGTAGTGATTTGATATTAGTGTTGGTACAGAATTTGGAATATTCTAATGTGTTGCATGGTTTGAGGGTACCCTATGAGTAGTAAATTATGTAGGTATATTACAAATATTAAAGTGTGGAATATAATTCTATGGATATTTTATAACTTGGTAGTATTTAAAAGGTTCATTTTCTATTGGGCATGTGTATATGTGGCCTTTGTGACTAAATTTTAGATAATCATGGAGTGTAGAAGGGATTGCATGCATATCATGAATCCAAGTTTGACCAAGTAATAAATTATAATTGAGGTCATTTGGCATGACTTTATAAGTATTGGTAGTTTTTTAGGTCCCAAATTAAGATTGAGTGTTATTTGACCCATGACTTTCTATGGAGTGTTGTCAAAACCTTTGATGTTCATATCAAAATGGTCTAGATCTTGAGGTTGTATATTAAGACATTTAAGAAAATAAATGTTGTAAATGTTGAGTCCTAAACCATTATCAACTAACACTCTTTTGATCCCTACATCATTAATTCTTAATTGAATATATAGAGGTAGATTTTATTCAATGATGTGGCACGGGGATAAATCCTCTTTCTCAAAGGAAATATGCTCTTCAATCCATTGAATTATGTTGAGGATAGAGGCAACATAAGCTGGTTTGGTGGAAATAAGAATTCTAGTATTATGAAGGGGTACATACAACACATCTTTATAAACATCTGATCATTGAAGGAGCTTAATAATTGAAACTATATCAGAAGGGGTACTAACTTGAGTGATAAATATATAGTGATGAGTGTAATCAACATGCCTATCTTCATAAACTTGGGTGATAGCATGTACCGCATGATCTACTATAGGCATAGAACTAGTCATAGGTGCAGAATAAGATCTAGATGTACCAATTTGAAGGCAGGAGGGATAGATATAACTGCTAGTGTTTGATTGTGTCTATTAGTGATAGAGAAATACTCAAAATTAGCTATTGAGTTAATGCATCTAGGGAGAAATAATGTATGTGTAATGAAATGCATGAAATTTGAGTTATAAGTTGTATACCAATATGTTTAGAAAGAGCATTCCTAATGAGAGATAGAAAGCAAGAGGTAGAGAACATCAAATTGTGAATTGATTCATAAAGAACTTTGATATGTGATATGATATTTCTAATATGTGTAACAAGATAAACTTGAAAAAAATTCCATATGAGAGATATAAAGTAAGGGATAGAGAGCATGAAATTGTGCTTGAATGCACAAAAAACTTTGATATTTCTAGTATGTGCAAAAAGATAAACTTGAAAAAAAATCCATATGAGAGATAAAAAAGTAAGTAATAAAACCTTGTATTAAAGACAAGTAAACATTGCTTTGAAGGAGAGGGATCTTACTATGTTTAACAATAACTTTCTTAATATCATCCCATATTATGAAAAGTAAGCATGAAAGGTAAAGATTGAAGCTTTGTATTAACATATGGTAAACTTCATCATTCATATACATGATAGGACCAAGTATGAATTCCTTATTATTTGCAAGAAATGTTTTGAAATGAGTAAAATCCATTTGTAATTTTATGTGAAATTTGAATTGGATGTAAGGTGATACCTCAAAAATAAAGGGACCTAGTATATTCAACTTAGGTTTGAAATAAATTAGTTTTTTTAATTACTAATGTAAAATTAAAAATTTAAATGTAAAATTTTGATTTAAATATTTAGGAAAAATCAAAAAATACTAAGAAAATACTAGGATCTAATATAGGTAACTAAGGTTTGAAATAACTTATTTTTTTAAACCACTAAGGTAAATTTAAAAATTAAATGTGAATTTATGATTTGAAATATGCAATAAAATTTTAAAAAAAAAATTGGAAAAATCATAAAAGAATTTACCCTAGGATTTTTAGGGTTTTTATGCACAAATGAATTAAGTCAAGTTCACCAAATGATTTAACTATTTTGGAATATTAGAGTCTTATTCCTAATTTAGTTGAGGGTCTAGAATACATAAATCAATAAATAATATTGCAAAAATTTAACTATTGATTTGTATAATTTATTTGTATTTTTAACCTTTCTATAAATAGCCATAAATATGTAAAAAATAATACTTAGCTTAAAATGAATTGAAACAGTTGTTCCAGGGTTTGATATTGGTTGTACAAGACTGGGATAGTGTCATAAATTAGGATCTAGATTTATTTTGTGAAAGGATAGGACCACAAAAATAAGACACCCTAGAGTTTGGTGTTGTTGTCCTCTTACGCTACTATTGTCCAAATTACTTAAAAAGACCTCATTTTTCTAGTTTTTGTTCATTATCCCTGTATGAGCCTACTTATGAAATATCAACTACTGAAAGTCTACAAAACTCCTTGTAAATTTGATTTAATATTCAAACCCTAGACTTCATTATGCTTTGATAAAACTTGAGAAATAAGGGGGTTAGTGTGTGTAAGATACATTGAACTTGTATCCACACCTCTTGTGTGGGCATGCTACCTACATACCAATACATCAAAGAGGGATCAATCTATATGTATTTTTCCCACTTAAAGTGTTTGTGCAATAGTGTAATGTAGATGCAAAAGTGATAAACTAAGTATGCTTGAGGTGGCTAGGGAGTGATGTGAAGATTTAGATATGCTTGTAGATGTATTGGATGGATGTATGTAGAGAAAAGGGAAATTTGGCTTGGTGATTTTGTTTGTATTCTTTCTTGCTTTTTAATTTTTTCCAAACTCTTTCTAAATGAACTTTAAATGGGATTTTATAAATATCTATTGGTCATGGGTTGAATGTGTTCATGATAGGCCAACAAGATGATGGATAGGAACCAAAAAGAAATGACCATTGGAGCTCAAAATGCAATTAGATAGGAGTTCCAAAATAGGACACCCTAGGCTCTAGTGTTATAGTCCAAGTTGGGTGCTTCTATCCTACAAGTGTGAGACTTAGGGGATAATATTGGCCTAGGAAATGCTACCTAGCTAAGGTGGAATAAATGTTTGGAAAGCTCAAGATGACTGGGAATAAGAAAAAAGGTGTCTAGAAGGGTCATGAGATCATGCAAGAAAGACCTATGGGTTGGGTGTCACAAGACACACTCAAGCTACCAATTTTGACATTTTATATGACTATAATATGAGTCCATCTAAAGTAGATGGATCTAGTAAGTGGATATGTCTAACTATGGTTGGAGGCATCTAGGAGGAAGGAAACATTGATTTGGAATAAATCGATAGTTTTCTTAAGATGATTAGTTATTTAGGTAGAGACTATGGAAATCCTATGTGTGAATAATGAAAAATCAAGAAGTTTGAGCCCATCAATAAGTGAATGGATAGGAGAGAGAGTAATCAAGAGTTAGATGTGTATGTATAATTCATGTATGCTAAATCTTAGTCAATACTAACATTGTCAAGTGTATAATACCAAATTTATGTGTCTACATTTTCTCCCTTTTTTTTTTTGGTTTTTAAAGTGTTAAATTAAAAGGATAGAATGAGAAATTTGTTACTTGATGTAACCACAGTGGGTATATTCAAGCATATGTTGAGTATTGATATTTATCTATGCAAAAACCTATGGTGAAACATATATAAATGAGTCTCCACTTATGAAAAAAATATAAATTAATTATTAAACCATCTAGAGCTAGTGGAGAATGGGATGATTATTCCCCATGGATATGTTAGTGTTGAAACCATAGATTGGGAAGAATATGCCCCAACCCTCCTTAGATATGGAGAGTGCTTTAAATTTAAGTCACACAGAACCTTGACCATGCTACTCATATATTTTTATAATAATGGGATGAAAAATAGGTTATAATAGACTTGATTAAAACCTAATTAAACTTAAGTTATCCTAGGTAAGCTTTAGTTTGAATCATCTATTGCAGATAGACTTTAAATTCAATTATGAGTGAACCTAAGTGATTTTGAGTAAAACCTAGTGAAAGTGAATAAATTTGAGTAATAGAAAGACATATCCCATCACCAAATTTGATATCATGTGTAATCTAAGTCATGTAACTTGTGTCATAATATCATAATATTTTTGAATTGTGCACATATTCCTTGAATATGCTCCCAACATTAAAACTTATGTAATCTAAGTCATGCAAATGTGATAAAATATTGTATCTATAAAATATCACACATGATCCTATATAACGTAGCACAAATTCCCAAAATTTTTATCAATACTATAATTATTTGTGTAAACTTTTAATAATATCTATAAACTAATAATAATATGTGCCCAATTTTTTAGTTTTTAGCCAAAATATAAATTTCCTGTGTGAAGGAATGAGTCTCTAAGACAATCCCACTATATGTGACCCCTTTTGAGGTGAGGAATAGCCTAAAAATTACTCATTTTAAAATTAAAAAATTATATGCATCATGTTATAAATAAAAAGGTGTAGGTATGTAAAACATCTGCTAAGATTATTATATTATGTTTTCATAGAAAGACTAAATCATTTAAGCATTTATGAAACATATATCCTAAGAGATAAAAATGGCATATCAATTAGATATAACAATGAGGCATGAAATAAATAGTAATAATATTAATAATCCTAGAATAACTAGGTAAAAAATAAATAGAAGATGCATGATATGAATCACTTCATAACACATAAGTAGAAAATTGTGTGATGTGGATCGTGACATCACAAGCTCAAAAAATAATCCTAGATGTACCCATACAGAGCCACATGTAATTTCATGACCATAACACACATAAGCAATCATGGAAACATGCATGATAACATAGTGTTAGACATAGTAAGAGTCACATAGAGAAAAATTTGAAATTGAGTCGTATAATGAACACCCAATGTTATGTAGAGTCACAAAGAAAGAGTTAAACATAAAATAATTCATATAATGAACACCCAATGTCACATAAAGTAAGAGAAAGAGTCAAACATAAAATGAGTCACACAATGAACACCTAATGTCACATAGAGTAATATTCACATATAAAAAGATTCACACAATGTAAGACATAATCAAGGATCACAATATGTAACATGCAACAACATTAGTCATGTATAGAACAATTAAGGCTAATCTACATAATCAATGTATGTCATCATCGCACATAGTAAAATATATTATCCATATAATATGCACTATAAATATTAATTATGAGATACAGTCATGTATAATCACTATAAAAATCTCAATATCATCGATGGAATGGTCATATAAATATGTAACCTATAAAAATTTTACAAGATGCCCCTACTGAAAACATGCCACCAATGTAGGAAGGTAGCCTATAGGTGTAATAATGGATTACATTTGTATGTCCATATCATATATAACTTGTATGTTCTATATTCCATTCATGTATACCATGAAATGTATGTGCATAGATAAAAATTATATATAATCTTCCATGTATGTGATAAATCATAAATGATTCATGTAAACTAGCAACACATGTCATGCATAGGTATTAGTTTTTTTTTTTTTTTTTCATTTTTTTTTTGTATTTTTGAAATATTTAATTTTAAATTTTTTGGTATTTTTTAATTTAAATTGTGTTGATTTTAACCAATTATCCCATCAATCTTCTCATGTTTAGGTATTGATTCAATCACAGAGAGTTTTCCCCATTATGGATGACTAGTAACATATGTATTTGTATCAAAATCAAAAACATATTTGATGTTTTAACATATCCATCATGGTCATCATAGATCATATGATCATGTTTATGTTTTATAATTATATTAACCATAGTATTTTATGGATTATGTTATATGGTATGAGAGTGTGCCAATGTTCATTATGGAACATGTAGAGCAAAATGTAACACTAGCTTAGGATATGATGGAATAGTAATGCCTTGTAAACTTGAATATACCTTTAATGTAATATACATTCAAGTATTGGTCTTCTAGGAAGACCAATTACTTATTTTTGAACTTACTACATAGTTTGAACATGTATATGTTATATAATGGGATATGGTGTAGCCTTTTGAGGGAAGTCATCTGGCTAAATAGGATACTCATATGGTATACTTGGAACAATAACCACTTCACTACTATAGATATAATTCACACATCAATGTAATTAAGATGGTATTACATGGATCTTATGTATCCAATTATTTTCTAAACCATGTTTAATGCCCCCCTACTAGGTGGAACCAAGAATAATGTATAAATTATTGTAGGACCTACCATAAGTGGTAGCATAATGTTCCCAAGAGGGTTATGTCTCTTTCTATTGAATCCTTTGACTATGTTTTTTGTATCCATAAATTCTTTATGTGTATATACAATAATAGTAAGGATGTCATAGTGAAAATTTTTTCAATTGAACCATTATCTACCTTGCCATTATATATAAGTTGTGAGTCAATTTAGGCACATAAAAAATGAGGGTTTGTGACTATAATTATCATCGATAATATCCTACTAAACAAATATGATATTATTTTTATGTACTTGTATCCTCTTAAGTGTATTGATAATACCATCCAAATTATGTTCTTCATCACTCTTAAAAACATAATAAGTTAAAGGAGCATGTGCATTGTAATTCATATGCACTTTAGGCTTTGAGTTGGTCTCTTGTACTACATGATTAGGAAAGGGATCATAAAATATTTTCAAATTTGTATTCCCATTAGGTTATCCTTAAATCATTTTTATATGTATTAATCTTGAGAATGTTATCATCCACAAAATCTTGTATCTTATATCTCTAATTCATGCATCTATTAATTGAATGTCCTGCAGATCTATGATAATCATAATATGCAATACTACTAAATCTTTTAGATGGTTGCTTATTCATACTGACCTATTTGTGGTGAGGGAGAGATATGATATTAAAATCAAGTAACTTTTATATTATATTATGAGGAGGTTTAGGTAACTATGTAAACTACCCCCATTGAGGAGATAATAAGATAATTTGATTAGTAGGTTGTGAGATTACATCAACAATGTTCTTTAAATCACTATTAGTATCATTCTCTTTGTATTTGAAATTTGGATTACTTTAAAAATTTACACTAGAATTTTTTGGAGGGTTGGACCCACATTTTATCTTATTCATAATAACATGCTTAAATTTGCATCCCTTTGATGTATGGCCTAAATCATCAAAAGATTAAAAATGTTTGAACATAATGGACTCATATTATAGGGAAAACAAGATTTTATTCAATGTGTCTTGTAACTCATTGTCATCTATTATATTTTTAATCTTAGAGATTATAGTCTTGTAACAAACACATAATCATTGATAGGCTCATTTTGTCCTTGCTTAAATTTAAATGTAGAGCATATGAAATCTTCTCATTGATGTTAATTAAAAATTATGCTAAGAATTTATTTGGATAAGGATTGAAGTCATGTTATGATTGGATGGGAGGTCATATAACCATCACAAGTGTAGTCTTTAAGACTCCATAGAAACAACTTAGTCAAAACATGTTGTCTAAAAGGCTCAAAGGTTTTATTTTGAACTACCTTTATAGTCATATAATGTAAGCTTAGGTGACACAAATCTTGTAGATAAGGGATAAGATAATATCTTAGAACCTAATGGATTATGTAATAATAAATTAGAATCAGTGACATGGCCCACCCTATAATAACCTTGTTCCATTTTTGAAACCTTAGTTTTAAGATCAAGAATCATTTACATAAGGATATGAGCATTAGGCATAGAAAATTGTGTAATAGTGGATGGTGTCACATAAGTAACAACCTTAGGAATTAATAAAGTATGTTGTGTAAGTTTAGGCATAATAATATGAGGAAAACTTTGTATTTCCCCCATACCATGGGTGGACATCACATGTGTAACCATAGGTGTAGGCATAGGAATAGTAGCAACATTAGTAGTTTGAACACCTATTGTAGAATTAGTAACTCTAAGAGGAATATAAGTATAATTTAAGGGCTAATGTTTTTCCTTAGATGTGAAAACAATGGAATTATTTTATTTTTAACTTATATGATTTTATTCTAGATTTTATCTAAATCATTAGGTTGCATATGGATTCATTCTCAAAATTGAGAAATATTTATAGCTTTCCCAAGGTCTACACCATTAAGGTCATCAAGATGTATTATATCATGATATCCATTGTCATGTTCATTGTCATCTTGGTAAATAGTTTTAAGTTCAAGCATATTAACATTAATAATATGTTGTACTTATATGTGTCCATTATTAACATTTATATCAATAGAAGGATGAATTTGTAATTCATATTTTTAGCCATTTTAGATTGTATAGATACATGTGATTAACCTAAATAAATATTATTATGCTCAATTTCAACACCACTTAACCTATAACTTTGCCTTAGATGGATAAAAGAGATAGCCTTCTTAGATAGCACATAATATGATCATAAAAAATAAGAGGACTAGAACCAAGGATAGATAACGATATTATAAGGAAATCAAAAATCAAAAATTAAATTTTCAAACACTATTGTACAAATTTAAAACCCTAAGAAGGTAAAATAAAACCCTAATGGAAACCTTGGGTTTTTCATGCTCTAGGGATGAAGGGCACATGAATATGTTTTATCTTATTTTGGATTTAGTTATATAAATAGGCTAAAACATTTGAATATTTAGATTGTCTAATACATCAAATTAATCAAATATGAATGTAACTAGAAAAGTATGAATTATTTATTGCACTTGCTATAAATATAAATTACCAAGAGGATAATACACTTAACATGGTTAGGATTTTATTCTAGACCCTAAAAATGTACAATTATGAATAATGGTCTGTAATGGATTTGTGGTCACTCAAACCTGGAAAGTGACTGTGAAAATATGATGGGATGGATCCAATAATGTGTCTAGTAACCAAAGTCATTTGATAACTTTTAGATATGTCAGTATTAATTTTTTTATATTTTTCCTTCAGAGCTCATTATAACTATTTATAGGTAGGTATTTTGTGTAATTTTAGATCCATGGTCATGTGCACAGGTTTAGATTCATTTTCCTAAACCTTGAAATCCTATCTCCACTTTATATGTTTGGTTTTACCATAAAAGGGGTTACAAAGGATGGATTGATCTAACATCAACCACCCCTGCCAAGTGGATGAGTCATGGTATGTCCTAACACTCTGAAGAGGGGTTAAACCACATGTTGTTATCCCACCTAGTTATGTGTATGCTTAATTAGTGATATACTATTATGGTAATCATGTATGGATTTGGACACTTGAAAACATTTTATTTTTACCTTTAAATAATATTCATACTTGGATTGATGGTTATTCCTTTGAGGTATTGAATATTTGGATGATTTAGGGAAATCCCTTAAGGATGTGTGATAACTCAATGTAATATATTCTTTCAAGAGAAGTGCTAGATGATTTCTAGATAGGAATAGGTTTTGGATTGATGTATATCAATTTCTCTTTGGGTAATTCCCTTTTAACTAATATTCTAAATATGTAGGCTAACCCAAATGAGAAATTTGAATATGGAAATATATCCATTAGATAATGTGTGGATAGGTTTGGCTAAATTAAATGACTCTAGTAACTTAACCCATCTAATTATTCCTAGACTCATCTAATAGGTAGTAAATAGTGATTTAGGACCATGAGATATTCTACATAAGATGATTAGATATTTAGATAGACTAAGGAAATCATGTGTTTAAGTAACTATATATTTATAATATGTATTCACTGCCTACATTCAAACATGATTTCCCAAGGAGGTCCTCAAACATATGTATTTACTACCTACATTCAAACACATAACTAAAAATTCAAGGAGGTCCTTAGATTGAATGGGCTCATAGGGAAATAGTAGTTGGTTATTACATTTATTTAATGATCTTGAATATGTGTTTTCTTGGTATTTTCCATATTTTTGCTTATAATGATGAATGGTTTTTGTTTTTTATTTATTCCACAACTTTTAAAAGTATCTTATAGAAGGGCTACATAATATAAATAGGTGACCCATACATTTTTTTAATATTTTCAATATGGATGATTTTTGAGTTATGAAAAATTGATAAGGAAGCTAGACACTAGTTTGATGTTAGTGTCCCTATTAAAATGCAAGTGTCTAATAGGATATAAAAATAATAAAGGAATTTAATATAAATTTAAGGATAAATATCATATTTTAAGATTTTTATAGTGTATAAGTGATCTAGTTCATTTTAATGATAGGATCATACTATAAGATAATCCATTAGGCATAATCATGTGATACTTTCAGTAGTCAAAAAATTTAAGACGGAAGGGTAGAGCCCTAATTGGTATATATTATCATATTTTAGTATCTACATTTTTCCCCTTTACTATAGTAATGCATAAGGATGAAATTAATAGGTTAAATTAAATAAATTTTTACTTAGGTGTATACAACACACCTTTATTTTGCTTGAGCCTTTGTGAAATTTTTTTTGGTGTATGAAATGTAATTTTAGTCATATAAAATTTAAAAATTGGTAACTTGAGTGTGGCTTGTGACACCCAACCCATAGGTCCCTCTTTCTTACTCTCATGACCCTCATAAGTATCTTTTCACTGATTCCCATTTAGCCTTCCAGACTTGATCCCAACTAAGATCAACCCCTTTTTCCATGAATAATTCATCCCCCTAGGCCCCATTAGCTTAGGACAATAGCACCACACTTGGATTATGGCATTGGTACCATTGTCCACTTCTGGTGCTCCTATCCAAGTGCATTTTTAGCCCCAATGATCAGTTTCTTTTAGTTCCCCATCCTTCTTCTTGTCAACCTCATATGAGCACATTCAACCCATGACCATTAGATCTCTATAAAATCCCATTCAAAGATCATTTGGAAAGGGTTGGAAATTATGACTAAGCAAGCAAGACTATTCAAGCAATCTTCCCTATTCTCTGCATATAACCAACCAATACACTTACAATCTTATTCAAATATTTACACTAGTCCCTATCCACCTCAAATTATATCTAGTTTATCATTTTTCATATTCATACACTTTATTACACAAAGCACATCAAGTGGGAGAACAACATATGGCTTGATCCCTCTTCAGAGTATTTGTATGTAGATAGTGTGCCCACATAGGGGGTATGGATACACATTTAGTGAATCTTACACACACTAACCCCCCCCCCCTCTTTCTCAAAATTTATCAAATCATAATGGATTATAGGGTTTGAAGAGAAAAATTTCTCCACAGAGAGCTCTATAGATTTTGATCTACTAAAACTTCATAGACAAGGTCGCACAGGCATAGCAAACAAAACCCAAAAAGCTTAGATCTCCTAGATAATAGTGACAGAGGTGGAATATAGTGTTGATGCTACTCCTATCCACTTTTATAACTCCTATCCAAACATAAAATGTAGATTATATCCTAGTTTGTTATAGTGTCCTAATCCTACATAGTGAATCTTAGACCCTATCTCAACTATATTAGTCAGTGTTTAGTGGAGTCTTATTTTCTCCTTCTTATTACTATTTTTAGAAAGGTCAAAATTGAAATATAATTTACACAAATTATTAGCTTAATTATTGTATATTTATTCACTTATTTTACTACTCAGACCCTTTAACTAAATTAGGAATAATACACCCAATATTCCAAAAATAGGTTAAATCATTTAGTGAACCTGACTTACTTTGTTTGCACATAAAAACCCTAGAAACTCTAGGGTAAATTTCCTACTAATTTCTCCTATATTTTTTTGATTTTTTAACTACATAATAAAATTATAAATTATCATTAAATTTTAAAATTTCATAGTAATTTTAAAATAATTTTCTTTTAAATCCTAGTTTTCCATACTAGGTCCCAGTATTTTCTTAGTAATTTTCCAATAATTTTCTAATTTTTTACTAGCATATTAAAATTATAAATTCACTTCAAATTTCAAAATTCAATAGTACTTTTCAAAAGCATTTGTTTTTCAAAACCCTAGTTGCATCTTCTAGTTCTCTTTAAATCACAAATTTTCCAATAAATTTTTGATTTTTTACTTGCATATCTAACTCAAAAATTCACATTAAATTTTAAAATTTTATATTAAATCTCAAAATAATCATTTCAAACCCTAGTTGCATATACTAAGTCCCATTTCTTCTTGAGGTATCACCTTACATGTTTGTAAGCTTTGTATCCTTTTTATTTATATTCCAATTCCTTGTTTAGATTACATCCATTTAATATTTTTTACTATTTCCAAGTTATTTTCTTTATGCCACCTAAGCCCCTTGCATCTCTTCCTTCAAGATGAAGTGCAAGACTTAGTGGTAATCCTTCCAAATTCATCCAAATTCCTATAACTCAACCATATACCATGGATAAATAACCAACTTAGGTTACTGTTATAGATTATACACATCCAGATTACACCAATTTTAATGAGGATAATTTTGACAAAGAGAAATATGAGAATAAAAATGATGATACAAACACTGATGTTCATGATCTACCACATCAAACTCTTGATCAACTTTCACCAATTATTAATAATGAATTTGTTCTCAACAAAGATTTGATACTACAAAGTTTTTGAGAAAGACTCTGAGACCAGCCTTGAGATCTTACTCTTATTTTAAAATCTATCATAGAAATCAAAAAGGATAAACAAGTTGAGTCTTTCATTCCTTTAGAGTAGCTAGTTATAAATGACACTATGAGGGCAACTATGTCTCAACAACCCCCTATAGCAACCCAACCTAACTCTATGCCACCAACTATAGCTAGTACATCTTTGTCTCCTAATGTGGCAGCCCTTATGCAAGAGATAAGATCTCTTCAATCCAAGGTGCTACATCTTGAGCAAGGTGCCTCTAGACCTACACAAGTTTTGGATTATTTTTCTCTACTACATACACCATTGGCATGTCACATTGCTTCTACACCCTTGCCACAAACTTTTTTTCAACCCAAGCTTACTCTATATCATGTCAAGGGTGATCCAGAGACACATTTGAGAGTTTTTCATGCAGCATGCTTGGAATATGTGCCAAATTACTAGATACTTACCAATCTATTTACATGGAGCCTAAAGGATTATGCTTTATAATGGTTTTATAGTCTACCAAATCAATCGGTTAGTGCATTCAATCCTATGGTTGACATGTTCCTAGCTCATTTTAGAATTAACATTGGTGATAAGGTTTCATATGCCCAAGTTGTACAATAGAAACAAAGGTCAAAAGATCATCTCATTTATTATGTTCTTTGATATAAGACTATTATATCTAAGATGACTATTTTATCTAATCAAGAGTTACAAGATCTCTTCAAATAGAGTTTTCTACCAACTTTGCATGAATCAATTATGCTTAAAAGATTATCTTCCTTCACTAAATTCTATCACACATTAAAGGAAAGATAAGTCAAACTAATTTCAATAAGTAAACTCAAGTACACAAGTATCTCAAAAACAAAAAACAAGAGTAACAACAATGTCCCATACAAAGTCAAGGTCAATGATAGTAAGAGTCAGAATCAACTGACAGTTAATGTGGCTTCTAAGCCCCCTCAGTGTGTGGTTTTATTAGTACCTTCTCAGTGAACCTTTACCAATATATTTATTTCTCTAACCAGAGATTTACATCAACTATTATAATGTAACATCATATCTCTCCCTCTATTCAATAATTTGACCTAACAAAACCTCTTCCATGGGAATATGATTAGCATGCATTTATAAGTTTCACAGGGCACTAAGACATACAACAAATAGATGCATCAGTTTGAGATATAAGATTTAATAGATGGAAATCATATTGATCTTGGCACTTTAGTTGAGCCTCCTTAGGCAAAGAAAACATAGGATAAATCTTTGAAAATATTTTCATATCCTTTTTCACAACATTCTAAATAGGAAATAGGGGACACATCAAGGGTTTACCATGCATATCATGTACATCCCCCACCAGATACATACAATGAACCTTCATTTGAGTTACATCCTTTGATCAACATGATTGGTGTATATAATTCTAGAGTTCTATCTAGACCTTCCATCTCCTTCTTAGAGTAAGAGATCATTCAAGATGATTCGTATTATCATGCACTCTTTATTAGAGCTTACATTCATAATCATCGTATTCATAGTGTTCTCATAGACAATGGATCCAATGTGAACATGTACACTATGAAATTACTACATCATTTGAGATATTCAAAGGAGGATATTATCTTGATAGACATAGTTATCAATAGATTTAGTGGGTAAATATAGAGTTCATTGGGTGAGATTATACTTTCACTACAAGTTGGTCCAACACATGTGGCCACACCATTTACCATAGTTCCCAGTGTAAGAGTTTTTGATATGTTACTTGGTTGACCATGGATTAAAAAACTTTGAGTAGTACCTTCTATAGTTCATAGATGCATGAAATTCATTCACGTTAATTAGGTTGTTACATTTGGTAGAGTTCCATATGAGTTACCACTACCCACTTCAGATCCATCTACTATTTTAAAATCACCAATTTTAGTTTTTCCACTGGATACAATTCCTCCTCTAGTTTTAATTCAAACATAGTTGAGTCATCCATCACCATCATAAAGAGTTCATACACCTCCACATCTTCAAGACTTTAGATAGTTTATAGCTACAGTGTTCACACCCAGGGTAGTATCATTGAGATCTCATGTATCTACTCATAGAGAAAATGTTTAGAGAGCTTCTCCTATCAAATGGTTCCCTAAGATCCCTATAGTGGAATCCACTTCTCAGAGTTATAAGGGGACCCCACATTTGGTTTCTACTTCAAATATTTTAGAGCATTTATAGCATATATAGCTTTCAGAGCCACAATCTCGACATTTTCATCATGCTTCATGATCACGCATGATTCATCTCCTTGATATAGGACACCATGATAGGGAATATCCCATGAGACTCAGTATTTAGTATCATCTCTTCTCAACCTTACTTGTACATAGCTCCTATTTCAAATTATTGTACATAGTCTTCTTGTGATTGATTGTACATAGCTCAAAATTTCAAAAATCTAAAAACAATATAACATTTCAAAATACAAAAGAATTCAAATATGTCAAAACACCAAAAATATTTTGATTATATGAATTATCCATTATTTACATATATGTTATTATCCTAGACTCACATTTGTTATTCTATGATATTTTTTGTCTATTTATCTACATTACTATGCTTCACTTGATCTTCTTTGAGTGTATACAGTGACATCCAGATCCTTGATTGCTTCACTCTACCCATTAAAGGGGTATCCTAATTCTACATCGAGATACAAATCAATATATATACCCACTTGGGGAATCTTCTACATGACTACACCATCTAGGTTGTGTCATTACTACACCACACACTCTACTTATCATGTTGATGTACATTACTTATTAGCTTACATAGATTAATCTATCAACATTCATTGGTATATAACACTTGTGTATTTCTTAGAATTTACCAAGTCTTGTAATCCATGTCTTGCATACTTTCAATTCTTGCTTTGATTATTTAAATGTGATTGTATTTCTAGTTTTTACATGCTTTTCTTTCTTGTTTTTCATAGCTAGATTGATTCCATTCCTCAGTTCCTATTTTGTCTCATGCATGTGCCTTAGGACACTTTCCAATGTCCTTTAATTCTATTCATATGTGTTCCTTAGGACATTTTCCAATGTCCTTTATCTGTACACTTTTATATGATTGTGGTTTTCATGCCAACCTTGCTTGTTTCAATTGTATGTGTATTTGGCATTTAAACATGCCTTATATGCTTTCCTTCCAATTTGAGTGACATGTGCCCATGCCCCTTTTTTTTGGGCCCCTTAGCCACTCTTATACACTTCTTACTTCTTTCCTTATGTGATTATTGCTTTTTTGATTCTCAATGTTTGTAATGCCATGATACACATCATGCATTATCTTGTTATCTTGGATGCCATGATGGACATCATGCCCCATCCCTCCCTAACAATTAACAAATAACAATTAACACTTCCAATTCCAACTAAATACTCTACACATGTTATTACATTTTTATATCTATCTATGCATACCCCTGTTGATCTAACAATCTCTCATTACAAACCATGTTATATCTTAAGATATTTTGTCAATTATCATTGATATATTATGTATCTTTGTAGCATAACACACTTGCAAGGATATTTCTTCTGAGATTAGTTATTTCAAGGCCTTCATTTCTAATCTTAGAAGAGGGGTAAATAAATAAGGGTTTTGTCACAGATATCAGAGCTCCTAATAGTCAAAAAATAAGCATTTAGAACACCTAGAACAACAACCAAACATCAAAGTAGGTAGAATAGAGTAAGCAAATAGTGAAAATGTTAGAACAATCATTAGATTTATCCCAAGAATATAGTGTCAAAACTAGACTACAGTATCAGTGCCCCTACTATCCATTTTTGGTGCTCCTATCCAAATAACAAAAAAATAAGACTTTCCAAAAGTAGGAAAAAAAGTAGGTTTAGCTATAGTTTTACGTAGTCAGACCAATTTAGAATCAGTAGTTTTTGATACACTTTTACTTAAAGAATCTATATATAGGAGGAATTATACATGGCATGATGACTCTCACTTCCAATTTTAGATAGAGTAGTTGGTATAACTTTTAGATTAGAATCCATGTTTCAAACACCAGTGATTAGGGGCAATGTGCATAACACATTTCTTTTCTTTTCTTTCTAAGTTTAGCATTACCCAAGAATTCTAAGTAGTTACATGCCTTATTCCATTTATAGGTGGTTGGCATAATTTTAGAGTGGATTTCATACAAGCCTAACCTGGAAATAAATAAGGGTTTTGTCACAGATATTAGAGCTCCTAACAGTCAAAAAATAAGCATTTAGAACACCTAGAACAACAACCAGACATCAAAGTAGATAGAATAGAGTAAGCAAATAGTGAAAATGTTAGAAAAATAATTAGATTTATCCCAAGACAATAGTGTCAAAACTGGACTACAGTATCAGTGCCATTACTATCCATTTTTGGTGCTCCTATCCAAATAACAAAAAAACTAGACTTTCCAAAAGTAGGAAAAAAGTACGTTTAGCTATAGTTTTACATAGTCAGACCAATTTAGAATTAGTAGTTTTCGATACACTTTTACTTAAAGAATCTATATATAGGAGGAATTATACATGGCATGATGACTCTCACTTCCAATTTTAGATATAGTAGTTTGTATAACTTTTAGATTATAATCCATGTTTCAAACACCAGTGATTAGGGGCAATGTGCATAGCACATTTCTTTTCTTTTCTTTTTAAGTTTAGCATTACCCAAGAATTCTCAGTAGTTACATGCCTTATTCCATTTGTAGGTGGTTGGCATAATTTCAAAGTGGATTTCATACAAGCCTAACCTAGAAATAAATAAGGGTTTTGTCACAGATATTAGAGCTCCTAACAGTCAAAAAATAAGCATTTAGAACACCTAAAACAACAACCAGACATCAAAGTAGGTAGAATAGAGTAAGCAAATAGTGAAAATGTTAGAACAATCATCAAATTTATCCCAAGACAATAGTGTCAAAACTGGACTACAGTATTAGTGCCACTACTATCCATTTTTGGTGCTCCTATCCAAATAACAAAAAAACTAGACTTTCCAAAAGTAGGAAAAAAAGTAGGTTTAGCTATAGTTTTACATAGTCAGACCAATTTAGAATCAGTACTTTTAGATACACTTTTACTTAAAGAATCTATACATAGGAGGAATTATACATGGCATGATGAATCTCACTTCCAATTTTAGATATAGTAGTTGGTATAACTTTTAGATTAGAATCCATGTTTTAAACACTAGTGATTAGGGGCAATGTGCATAGCACATTTCTTTTCTTTTCTTTCTAAGTTTAGCATTACCCCATAATTCTCAGTAGTTACATGCCTTATTCCATTTGTATGTGGTTGGCATAATTTCAAAGTGTATTTCATACAAGCCTAACCTCCACATTTTAGAGTGGCTTTCATATAAGCCTAGTGCACCAGTTTTAGAGTGGTTTTCATACAAGCCTAACCTCCATCTTTTAGAGTGGATAAGAGCAGCCTAGTTTCTAGCATACATTTAGCTATCCATGCCAATATTTTTAGATTATAGAGCATTCATAGGCTTCAAGATCCATCTTATATGACATACATTTCATACCAGTATCAGTTTATAGCTTCACTTCATGGGGCAATGATGGAGCTAAAGGATTAATTAGCCTTTGTATTCTTGAGTGACCTATTCAAAAAGATTAGACACATAATCCAAACATAAATTATCACATGCATGACCACCTATATTCACTTAGTGGGAGACAATGGAGCCAAAGGGCTAGCCTTTGTATTCTTGAGCCATTCTTGGGGAATTGAGCACTCAGCTCCATTCATGATATAACTCTTGGTATAACATCATCCAGCATTACTCAACATCATCTAGCATCACTCAGCATCTTAATATATATTTTATTAGTTTACATACTTGGTGAGGTGTATTCGTTCCTTTCTCTTCCTCTCTCTTATACCCAGCTTTGTACATTCTTATTTTAGATATAGCATATCTAGTAAAAAATGATCTATTCTTTGTTTTTCTTGTAGATTTTCACTTCATAGTATGCTCTCTCTATGTAAATCCAACATCACATAGCTTCATGAGCTTCACCCTTATAGGTAATATTAGGTACACTTTTTATTTTTCTTTTATCCTAGTATTTTGATTTGTTGCATCACTAGAATAAAGAGGGGGGAATGTAGTCATATAAAATGTAAAATTGGTAACTTGATTGTGGCTTGTGACACCCAACCCATAGGTCCCTCTTTCTTGTTCTCATGAGCATCATAATCATCTTTTCACTGATTCCTAGTCATCCATAGCCTTCTAAACTTGATCCTAGCTAAGCTAGGCCCCTTTTTTCATGACTAATCCATCCTCCTAGGCTTAAGAGAATAGTGTCATACTTGGACTATAGCACTGGTGCCACTCCTATCTACTTTTGATGCTCATATCCAAGTGCATTTTTGGCCCCAATAGTCATTTTCTTTTAGTTCATCATCCTTCTCCTTGTCAGCCTAATGTGAACACATTCAACCCATGACTAATAGATCCCTATAAAATCCTATTTAAATATCATTTAGAAAGGGTTAGAAATTATCACTAAGTAGGAAAGAATACAAGCAATACTATTCAAGCAATCTTCCCTATTCTTTGCATACAGCTAGCCAATATACTTATAATCTTATTTAAATCTTTACAATAGTCCCTAGTCACCTTAAATATATATAGTTTAGCATTTTTTATATTTATACACTTTATTACACAAAGCACATCAAGTGGGAGAACTACATATGACTTAATCCCTCTTTGGAGTATATTTATATAAGTAGTGTTGCCACACAAGGGGTGTGGATACATGTTCAGTGAATCTTACATGCACTACCCCCCCTCTTTCTCAAAATTGATCAAATCACAATGGAGTAAAGTTTTTGAATATAAAATATGCTCTACAAGGAGCTCTATAGACATCCAACTACCAAAACTTCATAGACAAGATCACATAAGCATAGTGAACAAAACATAGAAAGCTCAAATCTCCTAGATAACATTGATAGAGGTAGACTACAACATTGGTACCACTCTTGTCCACTTTCAGTGATCCTATCCAATCATAATATGAAGATCAAATCCTAGTTTATGATAGTGTCCTAATCATGCATAGTGAATCTTACACCATATCTTAGCCATATCAATTAGTTTTTAGCTAAGTCTTATTTTGTCCCTCTTATTACTATTTTTAGAAAGGTAAAAATTGTAATCTAAGCTACAAAAATTAGTAGCTTAATTATTGCATATTTATTTACCAATTTTACTACTCAGACCCTTTAACTAAATTAAGAATAATACACCTAATATTCCCATAAATAAGTTAAATTAGTAACCAATGGTGTGTTATAGTATAAATAAATGCATGTAATTTTAAATGGAATAATTAAAATGCTTGAAAATTAAAGAGAGAAAGGAACAAGTACACCTATATGTTGATGCAACCATATTTCCCTTTGGTACTTTACTTTGGTAAATATGCTTCTTTATGAGGAATTGGAGTTGAAAGAGGTTCATTTATGAACCTTGGATACTTGAAGAGTAAACTTTTGAGGTTAATTATGCCCCTAATCCATTGCAATGGTTAGTTATGATAAGTCCATTAATATACCTAAATCTCAATCACACAACTCAAATGAAAGTAAAAAAAATCCAAGTTAAATGGTATAACCAAATCAACCCACAAAATGGGAGTAGTTTTAAGGCCACTGAGGGTGTGAAAATTTATTACACTAATAAAATTAGCCAATTTATATTGATAAGAAAGGCTCAAAATAGTGTTTCTTGGTAAACATGTTGCTTCTTGTTAAAAACAGTACTTCTAAGTAAAAATAGTGATTCTTAGTAAAGTGTTTTGAATATGTATTTGCAATTTCTGGTGTACTTTTATGGCATATTCACCTCTAATATGTCTCAATATAAATTATATATCAAAATTCAACCTTTTCTCTATAAATGTATACAATATATATCATAAATATGAAAAACTCTTTCCCAAATATGTAAAATCAGTTCCAAATGTATAGAATTCTAACCCAAGTGTATATTTAAATCATGTATACTATATCAAATTCTACCAACTATGTATGTGTGGATTCATGTCTCTATGACATGACTCAACTAATATTTTCCCCCTTTTCAAGGTGAGGGTAATTTAATCTGGTGGTCAGCTTACCTTAAAAGGATAATATCACTATATTATATGTGTTAAAATCATGTAGCATATAGGATTAGTATGTTGAAGAAAATATATCAATGAAGCTCACAATATGTAATCACAAGCCATAATATGTATGATATAGATCATGGAAACATATATAATGTAATATTATAATCTCAAAAAATAATAAGGAACACACATAAGATCACTTAGTGTCACACAAAAGGGGATCTAAAAATATCACAAATAAGGGGCATGTTCAAATGCCACACACTCAAAGGGAGGAAATATTCAAATGTCCATGCACAAGGAAATAAAAATTAGTGGAACAAGGTCCTATGAGGAAGGAAAATATTCAAATCTTCCACAAGTAATATAATAGCAAGCAAGAATTACAATCAAGGAAGTGACAATGTGAATAAATAAACTATAAGAAACCAATATAAGCATATCATACTAGTCCCTACATGTATGTGTTATAAAAAATGTCAAGTAATATAGCATATCAAGTACATGGTGTAATATGTAAACATTAGTATATAATTTCAACATGATAATGTATAAGTGATCATAACACAATATAACTTGTATCAATCATGATCAAGTAAGTATATGCCCCCAACATAGTGTGTCACAGGGGAAGAGGAGAGGTATAACATCTATATGTGAAAGTATAATGGATCTAAAGCATGATTATATCACATTAAAATGTGCATGAAACATATATGTGTATATAAAATAAATGATATGTTATCTACTAACATAAAGTAAACAACACAAATTCTAAGGAGCTAGTAAACATGGGGTATGCTAGATAATTTTTGTATTTTATATTTTATTTGAATGTTTTTATTTAATTTGTAACTATTATTTACCTAAATTATCCTTTTGTGCCCATATTTTTTTTTTTTTCATTTAAACTTTAGGAGAGGTACTCATAATGTGAATGGATTGCTTGATTTATGTAGTGATGATAAGATCAACACTATCATTAAGACTTTGTATTTTTAATTTAAATCATAACAATAATATGTATGATGCCCATGCATTCTATTATATGTATAATAGTATTTTTATCTTATAAGAGGATGTACATGAGGTAATTTTATCACTTTGTTTCAAATCATTTATCTTAGAATTTCACTTGAAATCTTAGTAGTATTTTGTTCACTTTTTGAATCATTGGTTGTAGATTAATTATCTTTCATATACTTATATTGATATGACACATTTTTGTGCATAACATTGTTACATGAGGTTATAAACACATGATTAAAACTAGTAAATTTTGGATTATGTAGTTATGTAATCTCATTTTTCAATTATTTGATCTTTAAAATAAAATTATTTTAAAACTCTTGTATTAAATTTGTCATAGTAATGATTTTATCTTTCAATATTTCATATGCACAAACCCTTGGTGCTTCATATTGAATATGCATACACACTATCCAAAGAGATGTGGGATTTGAAGGGGTTTGAAAAATGATGTGTTGATTATCTTCATTAGAAATTATAGGATGGGCTACCTTACCCCTTGTATTGATGATAACATGGACTTGGTTAGAGGGATGGTAGATGTCACCATCACTAGGGTGAGGAATATGTTCTTTTTATCTATTTTAAATGTTCTAAAAATTAAGATGAGAAAAATAAAAGGTAGAAATAGTAATTCTAGTAAATAATCCAACATGATAATAAAATCATAATTTAATAATTACTGTAGACACCTAAATCTGGCCACGGATAACCTCCAACTAGGATTTTGACCAATTTTCACCAAAATGCACAATTTGGCCTAAAAAAATTAAAACACATTAAATGAGTTTAAATTAATATATTAAAGTGCTGATTTTGGATAAAGTTTCATTCAATGGTTCAATATAATTTATGGGCCAACTAACTTTGATCATATCATTTTGAGTCAAAATGCCAATTTTGCACCTAGGTGCCCTGGATTGCTCTTTTCTATCAAATATCTTTCACAAGACATGTGACATTGTTGTTTTGGGTTTGTAACATCCTAAATGGGATAATATAACCAATGCATTTGACATCACATCCTAATTCCAATCCAATCAATTTTTGGGCCAATAATAAGGCATTCTGATCAATTTGAGTAATTTGTGCACAAAATGCTTAGTCATGCTTAAGAGCTAATTAAACCAAATTAGGGCCTAATTAATAATTCCATTGAAATTTTTAAATAATTTATTTTTGAAAATGAATATTTAATATATGCATCATCATGTGACATCATTTCTTGGTAAGACATCCCTAGGCCATAAATGCATAAAATATCAAGGTTAACCCCTCTCATGCCTCATTAAGACCCTCCATGCCTATTCAATGCCCCTCTATCCCAAATATTAATGGGGATATTTGTAGTATAAATTTCATATTTTGATTTATTCATGGCCACACATCTAAATTTTGAGATGGATGGTCATGGTTGATTCTCAAACCATTCCAAAAATTTATAAATAGCAAACCTCAAAGACATGATTTTTAATCTTGGATAATGAAAATTTATAATTTTAAAGTAGTTATAAAACCTCATTAAAATTAGTGTTATTATGCACAAATATTAAATCAATCTAATCCAAATCCATAAGTTTCCAAGGAGAAATAGAGGCAGCCAAGCTTCCATTGATTCAGACTTCATGAGCACAAACCAAGCAAGCTACTACAATAAGCATTTTGGAGCATCCAAAGAAGGTTTCCTTTTCATTTTAGTTATGTCTTCCATTATAGTCTTGTTAACTAATCTCTCCCTAGTAACTAGGCCTAGATATGTTATGCTAGTGTGTTTATTTTGTTTTGTTTTTATTTTGGGACTAACACAATACTAACCATCCTCTCTTGAGTCAAATTCTTAGTTCACATAATAGCACGCTCGATGGGACCGTAACCCATAAATTTTCTCACAAAGCCTCTATAAGAAACCTACTCACCATTTTCATATAGGATATTGGAGTACAAAAGAAAAGAGGGAAAAAATTTGAGCAAAAAGGTCCATTTTTATAAACCACTATTTTATTCTCAGAACTATCAACTCGACCCAACTCAACTCTAGAACATCTTGACTCAGCTCTAGTTTAGCCTAACTTGACTCTAGATTTTCCTGACTTAGCTTTGGTTTGACCTAACTCAACTCTGGTTTAACCTGACTTAGCTCTAGTTTGGCCCAACTCAACTTTGGCTCACCCTGACTCGCCTGTCTAACCCAACTCACCTATCTAACCCAACTCACCTATCAACCCAACTTGACTATTAACCTAACTTGACTATCAAATTGAGAGCTCATTTTTCAAAATTCCTTGTCTCATCCTCTAAAATAATTCAAAGCAGGTAGTGCTAATCTTGTTTTTGTAATTTTAAAGGTTGGGTTAAAATTTAATGTGGGTGTTTTAACTAATCATACACTTAAATTTGGAGTTTTAAAAAGAACTTGGTTAAAATCATGCACACTTCAAATCTGGTGCCTAAAATGAATCTTTAACATGCTAAGTCTTGAACAAACTTTGGGTTTAAAATGAATGTAGGTGATTATTATTTCATTTAATTTTTTTTAATAATTTTTACATGTTTTTACAACTTAAGACCAAGGGGTCAAAATAACACCACTCAATCTTTCAAATTAATTCTTAAAAATGAACTCATCTTTCCAAGTTTTTGCATTCAATAGTTGTGTGAACTAATTTTTATTTGGAAAAGAGAGGGATGTCACATGTATAATCTTCCACTTTTCACCTTTAGGGAACCCTTGGAATCAAAAGTGCCCATACTTATTGTAATAATCCTAGTCCAAGGCTTAAAAATAATGTCATCTAAAACACTCCGTAAAAAATCACAATAGTTTGGGTGATCTTGAAAATGACCCTAAAGTCTTTCTATTTTATGTTTTTGATTTTCATGTAAACTTGGCTTGTGAGGGGTACTTCATTACCTCCCATGAGTTCCTTAGGGAAGCTTTGACCTAGGATTTCACCTCTAGCCACTGACTTCATCCACTCCTACTAGGATCAGAGGTTTGAGTGGTTAAACCACCTTCTAGTGATGGAGTTTCACATAGGATGTATCTACACTTTGGACATCATACTACACTGAGAAAATAGCATGTTTTAGTGGTTTTAAAAAGGATTAGACCTTTTAATAATAATCTAAGTGTCATAGATACCCATTTACGTGCTTTTCTATTGCTTTGTGATTTGAAAGTCATTATGTAATTGATCTCCCTAGAAACATTCAAAAACTTGTAAATCTTAGATAAATCCCCACTTGCCATGGAAGTATTATTGGTACAAGGTGCATCTCAAGGTCCATGTCATAGTATTGTCATTTGAGAGAATGGGAGTATAAAAACCCTAGTATATAATGCATATTTTACTTTTTGGTGAACACTAAAAGCCTTTCAAATGATGTATATTGATGGATTCCAACAATACCAAGCAACCTTGTTAGTTTAGGACTTAAGAGTGATTAATTAATTGGTTTTGTTCTAGATTAAAGTCTTGTTTAGAGTTAAAACTTGGTGTGAATAAATGCTACAAACTAAAACACATACTCCTCATTTTCCTTTGAACAAAGTGGTGTTCTGCTTCCCATGTGAATCATCAATTTACCTTGTTCAAAGTTTATCAAAAATTGGAGTCATATCATTCACTTTGGTGCAGGTATGTTGCCCAACTGAGTCTAGAATATTACCAAACATTATTTAAATTCCTTCAGTTATAATCCAAAGTCAAATTTTCACCTTCATAAATTCATAGGTTTTATGTGATAAGTGGTTTCACCATTTGTACTAGACATGAGGTAACTTAGGTTCAATTTCCAATTTGGGTTGAAGACCATTTAAGACTCATAATCATTATCACCACTTGATAGACTTAAGTCATTTTATGCTAAAAACTTGCACTTTGAATCTACGTACCAAACATTTTTGTTTTACCATCCTATTTCCATTAAGGTCATTTGAATACATACTTTTTATCCTTAGAGATATTGTCAAAACTTTGAAGGTGTGTATGTCATTTGAGTTAATAAAGGTTGTGTTATGCTGATAAATTTGTGTAAAACCTTCTTTTCCTTAGAGAGTTTTTGAAATTAACATTTTGTCACATCTTTTGAGTATTCTAGTGTTGTTATACTACCCAAAGCATTTCAAACATTGTTTCATAGACCCTTTTCCATAGATTTCAAGTTTGTGCACATTTTTCAAGCCAATCCAAGTATACCTTTATGAATATTTATCTAGCATAGTTACATCATTCACATTTGTCTAGCTTATTTATAAAAAGAGCCAAGTTTATAACATTATTTTCAAGAAAATAAATTATCTCTAAAGTTCCTTTTTTCATACCTTATACCTATTTGATCAAGTTCATGACCAAGAGTCAAATTCCTAGTTTTTTGCTAGAATTATTTCAAATCTATTAGATTAAAATCTCATCTATTTCAAAGTATAGCTTTTGACATTGTTTGGTAAAGAGTCCTAGCACATACCTTGTTTGAGCCTAGCTTTTGATGCCACATTTGGCCAAAAGACCTAGCAACTACTTATTTCTTAGATTATATTGATTTGAAACATTTTGACCTTAGAGTTTTGAATTTTGATTTTTGGTCCATTTACTTAATCTTTTTTATAAGACATGTAATGTGAAATACTTAACATTAGCTTGTTTTATCATAAATCATTACATAAACCTTTTCCATCCTTTTGAAAAAATCTAGACCAAGTTTGAACATCATTTTTTAGACATTGTCTTTTTATATTTTGCAGAACTCTCTTCCATTTCTATCACAAAACATTCACTATGGATCCCAACATGTATTCCTACACTGATAGTGGACTCATGTACAATATAGGGATTAGTAATGTGGTTATGCAAGAAGAAATAGAGCAAAACCCCTATGCAGATAATATTCTTATGAGATGGATCCTTATCCCTCTTATAATACTCAAACAAGGGCACAAAACCAAGATCCATTGGCTAACTATTTGGTCAAAATGCCACCATATTTAGAATAGGACCAAGAACAAACCACATGATACCTAGCTATGATGCCCATAGCTGAAGAACTAGTTCATAAACAATCCTACTATACTAATATGCCTTCCATATATGATCCATTTTTGTTTGAGCATCATTTTTTAGAGAAAAAGATTAGATTTTGGTTAGATCCATAGAAGTAGGGGCTAAGTTTCTAGTGGACATCCCTCATGAAAGTTTACCAAGCCTAGTAAGAATGCCTCACAACATATTGTATAGTCAACAAGATTCTTATATAAATCCTTTTACTCTAGTCTAAATGATGTATTAGGACCATAATATGCCTAATAAAGGATATAACCTCATGGAAGACTATTTTAACCAAATGTAGACAGCATATCAAACCTACCTGAATCTAGTGCATAATTTCAATCAAATGACCATGGTGAATAAACCTCTTATTGACTTAGTTCCTTCAATAGGAGTTTTGATAGATTTAATTGATTAAGATAATCATTTTTTAAACCCATTCATGAAAAACATTTTGGTAGATAACTTGTTACATATGCCAATTATTAAAGAAGTGTCTTCTACATCTATGTAGAATAATAAGCAAAACATAGTGAATAATGCACAAGCAATGTCCAATCCAAATCAAAGTGGTACTAATACACAAAAAAGTAATCAACAACCTATGCCTTTAGTTAATACCAAGAATGGTTCTACAAACCTAGGAATGGGATCTTCTACACCCCAACCTCAACTATCCACTTCCTCAAGCACACAACCAATAGGATTAAGAAGCAAGCCAATAACCAATGCCATGCCTCCATAGAAAAAATTGATGACATACTCTCCTTTGATGGGTATTATTCCAAAATAATAGGCACAATCTAGTCTACCAATGTAATAGAGGCTGAATATATTACCACCTCAATAGGGGGCAACTAATGTTCCACCTCATCAAGTAGTAGCAAACACACCTCTTCAGTTGTAGGCTAGTGTGCCAATTCAAAACCAAATGATGTCTAACCAATAATGTATGAATATTGGCTAGTGGTAGATTTTTAATCTTCAACAAATGTTCACTTCCCAATAGGTATTTATGCAACAAGGAGGTCCTAATGTTTCTCAAGTACCTACTAAGCAATAATTGTCTTTTATGTAGAGCATACCATAAGTTCAGAGATAGGGTCTTGTCTCACAAGTTCCCACTCAATAGCAAGGTTTGAGTAGTCATAAATAGGTCCCTATTCAACCAAAACAAGCACAATATCATTATATCCCTTCATCCCAACCATAAAATCCTCCAAGTCAAACCTTCGTATCTAATCTAAACTAGAATATCACAAAACTAAGCATGTAATTTCAAGCACATCCTAATCTATGTATGCATATTCTTGATTCATTTCCTAACCAATCCAAAATACACTAGGAAATACCTCCATTTTACCTTGGTCTAATTTCTCCACTTGTGACCACTCAACCACCTACCTAGGCCAATATTCCCACAAGTTTCCTAGAATAAGAGTTATAATAAATGAAGGATGCAATCACCACCATCTAAGTAGGGAAATAGATTAAAAAGTTTAAATTGTATGATGTGTGTTCCTATCATTTCAATATGGAGTGCTTTTAGATTCTATTTCCTCTAGGATATGAACCCCCAAATTTTGATAAATATAAGGGGAAAGGTGACCCTAAAGCTCATTTAACCAAGTTCTTTGTCACATGTTATCTAGTGGCATATAGCGATATATACATTTTGTTTTTGTTTCTAAGGAGATTAGCTAGAGAAGCCTTGGAGTGGTTCTTGAAGTTGCCTAAGAATTTAGTAATTGATTTTGATGACATTTTAGATAAGTTTGTGCAACATTTTTACTATAATATCGAGCATGAAATTTCATTATTTTATTTGACGTAAGCTAAACAAAAAGCCGATGAGAGTTTTGTAAGTTATCTATAGTGATGGAGATCACTTTCAAGCCAATTCACTCATAGTTTACTAGATAAGCAATTAGCCACTATATTCACTAAAAACTTGCATAGTGAGATAGCCTATCATCTGGAACTATAGTGTGCACATTTATTTAAATAAATCATTGATAAATGTTTGTTGATTAAGTGAGTGTTAATTAATAAAGGAGTCATCAAGATTAATTCAAATAATTATAACCAAGGTACCAATCAAGGAAGTGACAAAAACCAACATCCAATCCAAGCATAAGAATCACAACTAACACAGGCTAATAACCAAGGTAGACTAAAGCAATTCAACCATAATAGGAATGTTATGGGAAATGGAGTAACTGAATCACACCATGTCCAAATGGTGTAAACACCATCCACCCAACTGACACCACCTTTTTAAATTACTCCTACCCAACAACCTCTTTAGCCAACACACCAAGCATAATCACCTAGGCCCATGTAGTAAATGCAACCACCTTTTTCATTGCAAGTTCTTCCTCCAAGGATAATAGTACCTACTCATCATGTTTTTAGTGAACTTGGTGAACCTATTAAATCTATGTTTTTTAGACTTGCTACCACTAATTTGATTAGTTGGCCTATACCAAATCATTACCCACAAGGCATTCCTTATCTTGATTGGTACCATGAAAATGAATTTTACGAGTATCATCAAGTTAATGGACACAATATATGAAGATATGTGCAAATCAAGCATTTGATTAAGAATATGTTAGAGAATGGGGAAATAACATTCAATAACAGTGCTTCCATTTCTAATCAGACTCTTGGGATTTATCAAAACCCTTTTCCCCAACATAACAACCAGTAGCAATAGCAACAATAGTGGAAACAACAACTTTAGCCAGTGTAATAATAAAATCAATAGTATCAAAATCAAAGGCCAAATTATCAAAACCAATAAAACTAGTAGAATCAATAGGAAAACCAATAACACCAGAATAATGGATAGAACCAAGGTCAAAATGGTAACAACCATCTAATGTACCATGCAATTTCACATGAATATAATAGAGTTGTAGGCCATATTTTAGGAGGTAGTGTTAATACCATCTCCATTCATACTAGACCAAATTCTAATCAGATGAAACCATTGCTAACCATACCAAACCAATTTAATCACTTTAGTAATCTTTCCTTGACCTAGAACCATACATAATCAAACTAGAAAATAGGGATTCCCACTTTTGGACCTTATACTAATAACTTAACCTTGCCTCATGACCACACACAAGTGCACCAATAACGAAGACTTGTCTTATTTGGTCCAACACCATTACCATCAGTTGTTAGCAATCATGATCCTACATTCAATCTTGATTGTACAATCACAACTCAAAGGTCAAATATTACCATCCTAGGCCCATAGCCATCTATCACTTCACCCATAATCCAACAAATCATTCAACCTTAGAATAAACCATTTCCTACTAACCTAGAAAAGAAGTTTGATATTATGGAACAATTATAGAAGACACCAACCCAAATCTCCATTTTAGATTTGTTACAAACATCAACAATCCACAAGAACATTTTTAATTAGTTATTAACCCAATGCACTATTTCCAATTATATATACCATGATAAATTTCAAGCTTTGGTTGGACACCTAGCTCCCACCCAATAAGTCACATTCAACCAAAGCGATATGCCTTCCCTTGGCCCGCTCCATATTAATCCCTTATACATAGAAGTTTGTATAAAGTAGCATAAAGTGAAATATGTCCTTATAGACAATGGGTCATGCCTTATCATATTGTCTCTAAATCTCATCAAGCTTCTTGGGTACATAATGGTATATCTCCAACCAAAAACAATAACTATCAAAACTTATGATAATCAGGAGAGAGAATCACACAGTACCATTAGCTTGTTAGTTATCATTAGGCCTTTGACTCATGATACACTTTGCCATGTGCCTGATCTTGAGTTATCATATAATATTATTCTATGTAGGCCTTGGTTACATGAGATTCATGTAGTCCCATCAATGATATACTAATGTATCAAGTTCTCCCACTCAAGGACGGAATTGAATATTCTAGGAGATTCACACCCATATGAACACTAAAAACATATCAAGGCTAAGTTTCAAATCTATAATTACCAATATGGCATGAATCTAAGTTCCAAATAGGATAAATAAAAGGTCATACTTATTGATTTTCTACAGAATAATTACATGTATCCTAATGCCCTAGATTCCCTTTCTCACATATCACCTCTTGAAGCTTCCAATCATTTCACCATTTCATATAATGGCCTAGGGTAGTATGTAACCCATGATACCTTTCATATTTCCAATCTTACTCATCATCCAAAGACCTTTGGAAGACCTACAGTTACCCCACACATGCATTGGCAACAAAAGAGAAAAAATAAAGGACCTATCATGTTTGTACTCAAATCTAGCCTAGAACCAAACCCTCTCAAGGGAGATGAATCATGGTTATATAATGACAACATGGATCATTTTTAAAAGAGTGAAAAGTATCCTATTCCTAATTGGATCATGAAACATCAAGATTATGAAGGAAGACACCTCAGACTAAATCAACAAGGAATGATTGAGTTAATTTCCATGACTAATTACAAAAGACCCTATGGACTTGGATTTAAACCACTTGGAGGTGACCTCACATATCTTATTCATGTTCCATCACTGATGACTAGTGATGATGATGATAACATTGAACCAGAGTTTGATCATAGCCTTATCTTTCATGACCTAGTTGAGACTAACTTGTTTGATAACAATGTCATATGTACCCTCAACCCAATCATCTATAATATCTCATTACCATTATACTATCCCCAACTAATAAATTGGGACCAACAAGAATCTATTTTACTAATTGATGAGTTTTAGAATGATGAGGCATTCTATGATTTTTTAGGCCTTAGAGATAATGTTCTATTGAGAGATCATAAATTAGGTTTCTCAATCACATTAGATCCTAAAGCTTATTTTGGAGAGTGGGTGAACACCCTTAGCCAAAAATAAATAAATAAAAAATCATTGAGATCCCAAAGTGAAAACCTCTTTGAGGCACTTTTTGACTAGGGAAAAGTAAAGATAAAGGCTAGTCTAGTGGTGAAAACCTGTTTCAGGCACCATTAGATAGGGGTTTTCATTCTTCTTCAAATGTAGACTAAGAGACCACCAATGATGAACTTGACTATGGATCTGAGTTTAATTTTGAGCAATAATAAGTGTTTGATCAAATTATTCAAGAATTTATAGCTATTTTTGTCACATGGATAGATCTCCCATTGGGGGACTTAGATTCATCATGCATAGGAGAAGTTGAAGAGCAAGTCCTAACAGAGGACCTTGATATAGTCTAACATTTCAAGTCTTTGCCTACTATCCTAAAATATAACTCAAACCTTATAGTTGAATATATAATTGAGGTAAACATCAAGACTCCATCAGACCTAAAATGCATAAAATTAGGCACATCCCTCAATGAGGAGGAACATGAAATCTTTACAGCTCTATTAAGAGAATTTTTAGATATATTTGCATGGGCATATTCTAACATGCTAGGTTTAGACTGTGCCTTGGTTTTACATCACCTTGTGGTAAATCTTGATGCCAAACTAGTTAAGCAAAAGTTACACAAGATGCATCCTTGAATTGTTGTATTAGTAAAGAAAGAGTTGGAAAAACTCTTAGAAGTATGATGTATTTACTCTATTGACTACTCGAAATGGATATCTAATATTGTACCTATTATCAAAAAACTTAAAGGAATCAAAATCTATACTAATTTCCATGATATAAATAAAGCTTTCCTTAAGGATTACTTTCCATTACCTAATATTGACATGATCATCGACCTCATAGTGGTTTATGATATGCTTTCACTCATGGATGGATTTTTAGGATATAACCAGATCAAAATAGTACCAAAAGATCAACACAAGATAGTATTCACCACTATATGGGGAACATTCTATTATCAAGTTATTCCATTTGGTCTTAAGAATACTATGGCTACCTATCAAATATCCATGACTATCATATTCCATGATATGATTCATGATATTGTTGAAGACTATGTCAACGACATACTAGGCAAATCAAAAACAAGGGTTGACCATCCAACAGTACTACATAGAATATTTGAATGATTGCATGAGTACAAATTCTAACTGAATCCAAATAAATTTGTATTTAAAGTAACATCATGCTAATTACTTGGCTTCATCATCTCTCATAGAGGCATTTAATTTAATTTAAAAAAATTCCAAGCTATAATAAATATGCTACCACCAACCAATTTGAAGCAACTCTATAATTTATAGGGCAAGATCCAATCAATCCAATGCTTCATATCTTAGTTAGTAGATAAGTTTCATCCATTTACACATCTTTTAAATAAAGGAGTTGCATTCCACTGGGATAATCACTACCAAATATATTTCCAATAACTAAAATATTACCTAGTAAATTTGCCTATTTTGTTACCCCTTATGCGAGGAAAACCATTTTTTAATACCTATCAGCTATAGATAGTGCTTTAGGGGAACTTATAGCTCAACATGATGACAATGGAAAATAACATGTTGTATACTAATTAATTCATACATTGGTCATGTATGAACACAACTACACACCTATTGAAAAAGACTATTTAACCATGGTATTCACAGCTCAAAAATTGTGACACAACATGTTGAACAATAAGACCATGATCATTTCAAAAGTAGATCCACTCCAGTATCTACTATTTAAAATATATTTACAAGGTAGAATGGCCAATTGGATCATGCTTCTTAGTGAGTTTAACATAGAGTATGTCAATCAGAAAATAATCAAGGGATAGGTCCTTGTAGATCAACTTATTGAAGCACCCCTTACAGACATAGGGCCACTCACATTCCAATTTCCTAATGAATCCATAATGACTATAATTGACACACCTATTGAGGATCAACATTGTAAGTTGTATTTTGATGGATCATTCTTATCAAATGGATCAAGGGTAGGCCTTTTATTTATTAAACCACAAGGGGATTTAATCCTTAAGTCTTTCAAAATAAATTTTCCTTGTATAAATAACATGGATGAGTATGAAACACTTGTTGTATGACTTTGACAAGTAGTAAACTAGAACATATCTCATCTCAAGGTCTATGGTGATTCTTAGTTAATCATCAATCAGATCATAGACTATTTCCAAACTAAAGATGTTAAGTTTGTTCCTTACAAATCTATAGTTGACACTCTAAAATAATATATTTTAGATATCCAATTTGAGCATATACCAAAGGCTATTAATAGAAATATAGATGTCATGGCTACTATTGGCTCTTTGATTTGACAAATAGACAAAGCTAGAGAGTATCAATTTTTTGTCAAGAATTTAGTCACACCAGCTCATGAACCTTCAATTATGATAATGATTTGTGATATTGTTAGTCCTAATTCTATCTAGTATTCATACCTTTATAAATATCTTCATGACTATGTTATACCACCTAACCTATCCCAAAAACAAGCCTTTATCCATCACTCCACTCATTATACTCTACTTGGATTAACCCTTTACCACCATAGTTTTGATGAAACTCTACTTCATTGTTTAGCGTTGATAAAATATACACTAGAGTTATGGGAACTTCATGAAGGGGTATGTGTAGTCCACACTAGTGAGTCTATCCTATCTAAAAATATTTTGTGTATTGGTTATTATTGTCCCATGATGGACACAGATGCAACTGCATATGTAAAGAAGTGTGATAAATGTCAATGGCATGCCAATTTGATTCATACCCTAGCAAAGACTCTACAACCAATGTTAACACCATGGCCATTTACTACATGGGGCCTTAACCTCATTGGGAAGATCAATTCCACCTCATCATATGGCCATAAACATATCCTTACCACCACCAAATATTTTACTAAGTGGGTTGAAGTTATACCCCTCACTTACATGACTAGAAAGAAAATTTCTAGGCTCATCTTCAACCATCTCATTTACCACTACAATACACCCTCTGATATTATATTCGATAATGGAGGATCATTCAAGAACAAGGATGTCAACAAGCTATATATCAAATATAACATCACACAACATTTTCCTATGGCATATTACCCTCAAGGTAATGGCCAAGCCAAAGCATCGAACAAAACCATTGTCAACATTCTCAAAATTATTTTCAATGATGTCAATCATGATTGGCACCTTTAGATATTTCATGCCCTTTGGGCATACCATACCAATCATCATACACCAACAAGATCTACTCTATATTCAATTATTTATGGTATAGATGCCATCCTTCCCATTGAGGTTGAGTTACCTTCATTGTGCATATATTTCAAGCATGTCCTAGATGATCACAACTATTGAGTATCTCACCTACAAGAGCTAAACCTACTTGATTAAAAAATCCACAACTACACTCAATAATCTTTAGGCATATCAAAATTGACTCAAATGCCACTATAATCAGCATGTCAAGTATAAAACATTTGAACTTGGTGATCTTATTTTTAAATAAAACCAAAATAATATCATGGCCAAGAAGAAGCATAAAGGTAAATTCAAAACAAACTTGATAGGGCCTTTCATCATTACTACAGATTATGGATCAGAAGCATACAGGCTCACCACACTAGATGGAAATGAACTTCTTAAGCTGATGAATATTATTCACCTCAAGCGGTATTATGCTTGAGTACCATGGTGTATTGTTTATAAAGACCATTTCAATTGTGCCATTTTATAAATATTCTTCTTAGTATGAATAGCATTCTTATCATTCCTCTTAGCCTATTACTTATCCATTTTACCATTTCATTCTATCGACCAAGCATATTTTGAATCCTATTTACCTAGCATGTTTGACCTTGGTTTCACTATTAGTTGCACATTTTTAGCACCAATGAATCTAAGCCATTTCAATAGTTTTTTCAAGCATTTCAGATAGAGAAAGTATTTTGGACTAGTATGACAAAAAATTTGGCAATTGCATCCTTCGTTTGTTGTTCCTTTCCTATCATCGATCTTGTTACTAATTATAACCACCTATAGGCAAATTAGTACCATTTATTTATGTTTTTGTATCCTAGTTATAACCATCTATGGGAAAACTAGGGGAAACATTTATTTATTGAGCCTTGACATACCAACTTACAATTTCCTATGTCGTATTATGCCTTTATACCAATTATGCCTATTTTGTTTGAATAGATGGCTACTCTAGTCATATTCCTCTACTATGAGGCATAATTATAGTGACTTGAGGTCCTACTCTAGGACTATGTAGGTAGTGATTGATACTTTTTGAGGTCAACTCAGTCACCCTAAGCCACACTCTCATTATTTTACAAGCAACCTAAGCCACATTCTCACTATTTTATGAGCACCCTAAGCCACGCTCTTGTTATTTTACGAGCAACTTAAGCCACACTCTCACCATTTTACAACTAACTTAAGCCACACTCTTACCATTTTATGAGAAACCTAAGCCATGATCTCATCCTTTTGTGAGCTTAAACCATCTAGTGTCTCATCATTCTTGATCGAGTTGAGATACTCCAAAAATTCCCAAAACATTTGTAGAACTGTTAGAAAAACCAAAAACATTGACCACTTTTCTTCCTTAAGGATTCTGGGAACCCTTACTAAGTCACAATCAAATCACTTTTCACTTAGTTTCCCCATCCTTTTTTTCATTTTATCCCATGCACTTGTTATTTTTCAAGATAATTCATATTCTTCTATCATATTCATTATGTTTGTTTTCATCAGTTATCATTTTCTTCCCATTTCCTAGGAGAACTACATTTGGCCTAAGTTTTTTGTTGGATATTACATCCATGGACCTATATAGGTAGCATCCACTTACCTAGTGTATATGGAAACATCTTTTCCACCCCTTTACTTTTATTTTATTCCCCCATTCTATTATTTTGTTAAGTTATCACCTATTTTTTAGGAGCAATGTTCGTATGGCTTAAATCAATTTATTTTTTTATTTGTTGTTTTATTTGTGTGCCTATTTTTTTTCTTTCCATATTATTTATTTGATTTAGTCTATGTGCATTAATTAGGTGATTCCTTGTGCACATCATTTTTTAATTCATCCATATTCATGTGTTTACATTGTCATCATGGTTTTTATCATTGGTGCATTGTTTTCTATTGAGTATTGGATTTTGGGAGTCAGTCCTTATGCATATTTCAGCCAAGTCATCATGATATTATACCATGATGCCTACCGACACATGTTAAAACAAACCTCATCTTAGGAATTCTATTCAATAATGGCAACATCGACATCTCTTTAGCACCAACATCCTGATTCACTCCCAATCATATCCTACACAGAGTAATTAAACAATTAAAAATTTTCAACCTTTATTTAGTTCATATGAGCATCTCCCTAATAATAGGTTATCCCAATTCATATTTATCCTCTATATCATATTATCATCATCATCATCCAAAATAATTATGTTTGCCATAATTGAGGTCCAATGATTATAATTGCCTATGGGCAAATCATTGCACACCATCCCACCTACATTTTTTACTGATTATAACTACCTTTGGGAAAATAATTATGTTATCACCCATTTAAATTTTATGCCCATATATGGGCATTTTTTTATCTTTTTTTTTATGTCCTAACTAAGGCATCTCCATCTTCTCAATGATTATAACTATCGTTGAGCAAATCATTATGTTATCATCACACGTTGCCACTATCGGATACAATACTTATAACCACCTTTGGGAAAACCATTGTACACCATCCCACTTGAATTATCAATGATTTTTAATACTTTTTAAAACTCATTATGTTCTAACCCCATCATTTTCATTTTTTTGGTCCCTTTATTTTGCTTCTTTTTGAAGGACCACTTATTGACCTTTCCTTATGCCAATTGTTCCCTCAAGGGGGCATCATATAGTTAGTTCATCATCATTAAATTTGTAGGCATATAGGACCTTTTCATTATTTTATAATACATTACTATGCCTATAGCTTTCAATGCATTCCCAAATAGGGGCAAATTATAGACACCTAAATCTGACCATCGATAATCTCTAACTAGGCTTTTGAACAATTTTAACCAAAATGCATATTTTGGCCTAAAAACACTAAAATAAATTAAATAAGTTGAAATTGATATATTCAAGTGATGATTTTGTCCAAAGTATCATTAAATTGGGTAATGTAATTAATGGGCTAGCTAACTTTGATCAGATCATTTTGAGTCAAAATGTCAATTTTGCACTTGGGTGCCCTAGATTGCTCTTTTTTGGCAAATATCTTGCACAAGACATGTGCCTTTTTTATTTGGTATTTGTAACATCCTAAATTGGATAATTGATCCAATACATATAACATCACATCCTAATTCTAATATAATCAAATTTTGGGCCAATAACAAAGCATTTTGATTAATTTGAGTAATTTATGCATAAAATGATTAATCATGCTTAAGAGATAATTAAATCGAATCAGGGCCTAATTAATAATTCCATGGAACTTTTTGAATAATTTCTTTTTGGAAATTAATATTTAATATATACATCATTATGGGACATTTTTTCTTGGGAAGACATCCCTAGGCCATAAATGCATAAAATATCAAGGCTAACCCCTCCCATGCCTCATTAAGACCCTCCATGCCTATTCAATGCCCCTCTATCCCAAATATTAATGGGGATATTTTTAAAATTAATTTCATATTTATATTTATTCATGTCCACACATCCCAATCTCGATATGGATGGTCATGGTTGATCTTCAAACCATTCCAAAAGTCTATAAATAGCAAGCTTCAAAGCCATGATTTTTAAGCTTGGATAATGAAAAGTTATAATGTTTAATTAGTTCCAAAACCTCATAAAAATTAGTTTTATTATGTCCAAATATTGATCCAATCCAAGCCAAAGCCATAATTTGCCAAGGGGAGATGGAGGTAGCCAAGCTTCCATTGATGCAGACTTCATGAGCACAAATCGAGCAAGCCACTACAATAAGCATTTTGGAGCATCTAAAGAAGGTTAAAGAAAGTTTCCTTTGAATTTTAGTTGTGTCTTCCATTATAGTCTTGTTAAATAGTCTCTCCCTAGTAACTAGGCCTAGAAATGTTATTCTAGTGTGTTTATTTCATTTTTTTTCATTTTGGGACTAACACAATATTAACCATCCTCTCTTGAGTCAAATTCCTAGTTCACAATTACTATAATCAAAAATTAGAAAACCCTAAAGCTAGCTAGGGTTTGGAAAATAAGATAGAGATCAGGGTCCCTAAATGTTTAACCCTTTTTTTAAATATAAATTATTATGGTTAATGGGGTAGAATAGCCCAATTACACGGATGAATAAAACTATTCTAGAGTATGCCAATTAAACTTATTTAGATAAGATAATATAATGAATATGTAAAATTATTAAATATGGAAAGTACAATTCTAGTTGATATTATGATAATTAAAACATAAGGAAGGGATAATACTCATATTATTTATAGATGTCTAATCAAATATGAGTGGTGTAGAGGTGGAAACAGGCAGGTTGATGCTTGAGATCCAGTCATCAAATTCTAGAACTATTATTTTTGGAGGCTTAGACACTTGCATCGATGCTTATATCTATGTCTCAATATTTCTATCATTTAAATCGACCACATGTGCATGTTAAGGTTTTTTTTTCTTTCTATTGATGTATATGGATTATGTGCATAGGCTCTATATGACTGTGTATATTTTAAACCCTATTTCCTCACCTTAGGTTAGGTCACCTTACCAAAAATGGATTAGTGGATTCATGAAGTTGAACTAACCTGAAGGATCCCTCTATCAATTGCCTAGGAGGGCCTCAAACATATGTATTTCTCCCATAAGTTTAGGCTTGTGTGTTCACAAGGGTATAATATGCTATATTCAATGGAATGGAATGATCTAGCTTATAACTTAACACCACTCATGGGGTTTTATTTGAATGCTTTAGACATATAATAGAATTTATCCTATGACTAATATATAGATAGGTAATAATAGGATAGTGTAACTTAGTTGTGAAATTAATTGAATGAGCTAAAATAGGTACTTATTTGGAATTTTACACATGTGTGCTTGATAATTATGAATGGTTTTTATTGTGTATTTATACCACACATTTTAAAAGTATCTTATGTAAGGGTTATATAAGATAAATAGGCCAACCCATATGTTTTGAAATATTTGTAATTTGAATGACTTTTGAAGTACAAACACTTGATAAGGAAACTAGACACTAAATTTAACGCTGGTGTCCCTTTGAAAATATAAGTGTCCAATAGGATAGAATATTATTGAATGTCAATAATTGATAGTGAAGGATATAAATCATATTTTAAGCTTTTTGTATTTTATAAGTCATCTCGGTCATTAGTATGATAGGTTTTAGGATAATTTTTTTTGGCCCATATAGAAATTAACTTGGGTTTTTTTGGTGAATCTCTAAGTATGTATTTTGAAAGTCTAGATAAACTTAATAGATGGTGTTTAAGTGAGAAGGTGAATGGATAGGAAAATAATAATAATATGTAGAAGTTAGATGAGTGTGCAACTGTATAAATAACCTATAAACACTTCTTTCAACCCTTTCCTACTACTAAAATCTGCATTTATGAGTATATGGGTAGATTTATGTTTACATATAATGGCCATTAAGCTCATTTTGACTTTTTACGGAGTGGCAAACTATATTTATATGTATGAAATTTATTTTAGATAGTAGGTGAGTCGACCTAGAAAACTAACTTACACCTAGATAATATAGGCAAATCCACATTATTCACCACCCCCTAAAATATCCAAATGCTAATTTATAAAAATAAAATATTCATGAATTAATGAAGAATATCCATTAAAATTTACCCTGATAAATTCAAAATATAAGATAAGTAATTAGGCACATTGAGATGGTGAATGTGAGCCTTTTGGTAGTTGGATTGAAGTGTAGAGCCCTGATTAGTATTTTTCAAGTGTATAAAACTAAGATATCTACAAAAATACACTATTTGAACTCATTTTTATGATTTTATGGGGTAATTATTCCCTAAAGAGATGAAACTACTAAAAACATGGGTTGAGAAGTGCAAATGCTTCAACCCTCATTAGAGACTAATAAATTCTAATTAATCTATGTAAAACCTCAATTGTTACTACTCAGAATATCATCATAATTCTTTTAGTTTAACCATGAACCAAGTTCTCATGTATGAAGTGGACCCCTGAAATAAACTTCTATGTAAAGGTGGAACCTCAAAACAAGTTTGTGTGGAAATTAGAACCCCAAGTCTGTTATTGTAGGCATATTTTAGATTGAAATTACTTACATAATACCATCAATCCTCATCATATAAATATAAAAGTGTATTCCAGAACAAAATTCATGCCTCAATTTGATATAGATTGTCATAATCTATCTATCAATATATTCAATATGTGATAAAATTTACTTAATCTGACCCATATAATTTATCTCATCATGTCATTTAATATGCCAATTTTCCCTCATAATTCTATAAAATTCCCCACATACACACTATATATGTCTAAATATACTCAATTTCTCCCATCTAAATTATATGTCTGTCATGGCCTAAAACTCTAGGACAAACTCACCATATAACCCCTTTTGAGGTGAGGGATGAAGCCTATGAATCACTTATCTAAAAATAAATAGTTTTTTACATCATGTTAAATATAAAATGACATCATTTAATATTGTATCATTCACACACATATGAAATATGTAATCCAAGGCAATGGGCATATAAGTGTCATGTCAAGTAGATATAATAAGTAGACTTACATAACTAATTAATGTAATAATAAGCACTCAGAAGATGCATTTTATAAATCATGAAATCACACACAATATATATTTGTATGATATAAATCATGGCACCAAGCTCAAAAAATAGTCATAGATGTATTTAGACACATATGCACTCATTTTCATGATCATGATACATGCAAGCACTCAAGACATGACACAACTTTGACTTAACTCTAACCCAACATAGATACAATATGGTCAAGGCACAAATTAGAGGATCCTCACCACAAATAGCACAAAATGTGTTAATAAACAATCAATGCACTCATAAAAACACACAATATTTCACACATCAATCATCACCTAATGTAGTAATCAATAGCATCAAGCATGAATAGAATAAATAATAATAGTCTTCATAATCAATCATCATCATCATTGAATATATCAAAGTACCATATTCATATAATATATCACCCTAGAAAATATACATAAGAGAACTCCACATATAAAAAATCTAAGTAGCTCAATATAATCAATGTAATGGTCATAAAAATAAATAACCAATAAGGAATACCAAGATGCCCCCAGTGTGGACATGCCCAAAATGTATAAGGGTAGCCAATGGGTGTAAGTAATGTCTTTCATCTATATATCCATGTATCATATTTAACTTGTATGTCCTACATACCACTCATGTATATTATTTTTAATCCTAATTTGGATTTGTACAACCCTAATTAAGATAAACACATAAATGTATTTTAGATTGTAGAATATGATAATTAAACATGAATCTAAATGTAAAGTACTAAAATTAATTTGATAATGACATATGATAAATATATAAATACTAAATATATCAAGGTACTTATATTTTTGGTTCACTGACTGACTATGACTAACTTTTGATAGTGGAAAGGGGATAGAAGTAAACTATCAAGTCACTCAGATCTAAAACTAATTATTTATACACATAGGGTCCCTAATGTTAAGTTGGAGGGAAATAATCAATAAAACTAATAGTAGGATGACACTATTGTCTAGTGTGTGTTTTTAGGATCCATGACCTTACATTTCATTGCACCTTCTTGCAATATATATTTATATGTATTTTCTTGATGCCAAACTATATGTGCAATTATAGAAAGCAGTATCCTTCTCCTCAAAACCCTAGCTCCACTTTTTAAGTGATGAAACCTATAAAAAAATTTAAAGTTTATGGGTTGATATAATCCTAATCACTCTAATTATAATTGATTGTTTTCTACATATCCAATGCTCTAAAGAGGTAAGTTAAGCCATATGTAATTACCCCCTTTAGTGTGAATGTATAATTGTGACCCTTTACTATATGAATGCACCCAGTGATATGGATTTTGATACTTAATAATTCTCACTCTTGACTTGGTTTGGTGTGAATTAGACTTGTCTAATGATTGATCCTAATGACTTAATTTTAATTTGGGAAGAATAGGGAAATTTTTCTTAGTGTGTAATAGTGTATAGATTCTTGATAGATAAGTGTTAAATGGATAATGAGATCGATCTTGATTTGTATTTATATGAGTCCATTTAGGTAATTTATCATACCAGTAAAATTTTAGGTGAATGTGAATAACCATAAGGATATATTATATTTGAAAAATAGTATTTATTAGGTGTCATACAATAACATCAACCTTAGGATAGTTCTACTGATGAAACTATCTAAGATTTATGTTTATGTCCAGGAGACATGATGTAAATTTGATGATCTAAAGATGTTTGAGTAAGATATTTATCTAATTTGACATAGACTGTGAGGTTATTTTAGGTTAATGACAAAAAAATTAGAGGAATGAACTCATATCAAATCATGTGGGAAAATAAAATTTATTTGGAGATGTGCAAGTCATGTAGGATAAATATAGGTCAAAGTTCACATTTCCAAGTATCTTATACTATATTTTAGCCTTTACAACCTTAAAAGTCATGTACGTAAAGAAAAAATATTTAATTCACCTTGCATATGATATATAACATCAATAGATCATGTAATTTTCAAATCATGTCATGCAAAGGTCCTTATTTTGATATTTTTTCAATATTCTTTTTTTTTATTTTTTCAACTTTTTGTATTTTCTAAATTAAAATATTCTCATACTAACCAATTATCCCATCAAGTGGATGATCATATGTAGGTCATGTATTCCATTAGTATGATTTTCATGCATCATGGGTGAAGATTAACATAGGTATTATTATATGAATCAAAAAATCAATCATGTGATATAACATATCCCTCATCATCATCATCATAGTCAACATGGTCATGCATATGTTGTGTAGATATAAAAACCATATTAACTTTTTAAATTTACTCTATACAAGGAGTATGAGATAATTTTCATTATGGAACACAAAATTTAACTTTTAGAACTAACTTTTGACATGATAGAGTAGCTAATGTCTATTTAACTCAAATAAATATCTAATATAATGGACATTAAAGCACTACTCTTCAAAGAAGAAAAATAACTTGTCTCTGATTTGCCTTCTATAATAAACTTGTATAGTTTGTATAATAGGGTTTAGTCAAGGTGGTAAAGGAAATATATCCAACTCAATAGGAGACTCATGTAATACCCATAATAGTAACCACTTGGTTCCTATAGATATACTTCACATGTCAACATACCAAAGATGGTATTGATTATCTTATGTATCCATGGATGTCCTAATATCATGTTGAATGTCCTTGTATTGGATAGAGGTAAAAATCAAATAGAAATTATTTTAATCCCTACCATTAGTGGGGTAATACAATTACCCTAAGAGGGTTTTGTCTCTTTAATCAAATCCTTTTATTATCATTATCATCCCAAAATAGTCTTTTAGAGTGTACCCAATACTAGTAAGAAATGTTATAGTGCAAATTTTCTCACTTAACCCATTATAAACCATAATATTATATAGGGAATGAATAAATGAACACCCTACATAAATAGAGGTGCATTAGTAGAATCATAATCAATAGTCTCATTATCATCATATGTGATAGTAGGTCTATGTATATGTGTATCTTTAAGTGCACTAATAAAACCATCTATAGTATTTTCATCCTTAGTTTTAATAGCATAATAATTTGGTAGAGGATGCACTTTGTAATTGAAATTCACCTTAGGATTAGACCTTATCTTTTTCACCACATGATTTTGAAAAGGATCAAAAAACATATTCAACTTTTTTTAGTTTGTAGGACCAACTCATTTGTAGGTATATTAACATCATTGATCTCAATAACATTATCTTAAATTAGATCTTGTATCCTATGTCTCAAACCAAAACATATATTTTAGAGTGTCCTACACATGTGAGAGATATGTTATTACACTTAATTAGCCATTGTAATACCTTATAAGGGGGTTTTGATAATCGTGAAAAAAAAATTCACTATACCTTAGATGAGTCAGTGTGTGGTTGGTACTTAGGTCTCCCAGATAGATTCATCACCTCTTGGGCTAATCTTGAAACTGTGTTTACAAATATCTTTGGGATACCTATCAACCATTCTATATTATACCATCAATTTTTAATTACACATAGGGAACCTAATGAACACATGAGTATTTTCAATATTCATTTCCCTAAACTATATAACAGGTTGAAATATCCCTATACATAGACAAATCTTGTTGTTATATATACATATTTGAGAGCTCTAGATCCCATGAATTTTTTATTCCTTAGGAATACCCTAATAGCACTCACATCTCTGGCTTTGGATTACAAAAAAGTTGTTATTATTGAGTATCAAATTGTGCCCAAAGGATATGGTGCCTTCGCCTTGCCCTCATTAGGACAATCAAGTGCCTATAATCATATTCCCATGATCAACCAAGCTTATATCAAAAACACTCCTCTAATTAATCCAATCCCAAGGGATATGTATTCAAGTCCTAACCTAGTCTACAATCCATTATCCTTGAATCATATTTTGAGAAACCAGTACTATTCAAATAATATGTAATCATAGCCCACAAATCAGCAAATTGTTCTTATTTCATACAAGACTGCTACCATTCTTGCTTTAATAAACTAGGCTATTCATAATACTAATCAACAATTTATCCCTACATTTCTAAATATTATTGCACTAGTGGCTAACCTACTACCCCAAGAAAGAAAAAGCCAAAGCATTTTAATGAACCTATAGGTAGCCAATTTATAATAGATGGTGTAGATATTGACTAATGACATGATTAAATTATGAAGGTAAGTTCCTCAAAACACTAATCAAACTAAAAATAACCCAACTTAAAATAGGAACTACAACATTTAGAGAACTAGTAGGTAGTGAAACACTAGGCCTAATAATGGAAATGTGCCTAAGACCCTTGATAATGATAACTAAAATAATAATAGTGTCTCACACTTAGTAAACATGGTAGACTTAGCCTTACCAACTTGGTGTAAAATACATAACATAATTGATCATAATAAGATAGATTGTGCTCAGTTCACCTTGGCCTCAAACATCTTCCAAAATGAGATAGATAATACTAAAATGGTGCCTATACTAGATAGTGGTAAAACCCAAGCCCAAATGAGAATAATCCAAGTATTATTATGGTCTTAGAGACTTATTATTTCCCATTTGAAAGTGATAATGAGATTGAGGATAACCTAGAGGAAGTTCATACCTTTAAACAATTTTAAAGAGGGAATAATTATCATTTGAGGAGTAAGCTATAGAATCCTCTGACTACCTCTACTCCTATGAATAACATTTAGGTCCCACCTAATGAAAATTCAAGTAATAACTTGTTCCCACCCAAAGGGAATAACACCTCTTATTAACCCAATAATAATGTTACACCCCCATAAGTTGATAAGCCATTGGAATAAAATAAACTAGGATACAACATTGTTGAATACCTTAAGAAAACTAAGGCCAACATAACAATGCTTGATTTAATCCAAATATCTAACTAAAAGGACTTGCTAAAAGAATTATTTGATCCTAAAATAAAAGAATCTAATAATACAACTGATTCTCATGTTGTTATAGATAAAGAGAAAACTAAAACTCCTCATTTTCGACTAAAAATTCTAATCTTTGAAAAAAACTTAATCAATTATTTGGTAGATACAGGTGTTTCAAGAAATGTGATGCCTTATGTGATTTACCAATAGCTGGGTTTTAATTTTGTGAAGTCAAGAAAAAAAATTGTTCAACTAGACAAAGTAGAGGTTAAGGTGGTTGGTGAACTCAACGACATTCACATGTAGATGGATTCTAATCCAAGGGTGAAAAAAATTATTGGAATCCAAATGGTCAATATTCCTAATGCATATATGATGTTTTTCAATAGGGATTTGTCCATAACACTCAATAGATACATGGAAAATATTTTATCTCATATGTGGATTCTATGGTGAGGCATGACCAAGAAAATTATAATTGAGTGAGAACCAAATATGGATTACATGATCATAGAGTACAATAAGGCTAATGAGATCTTATACAAGGAGTCTAAACTTGGGGTCTATACACTTGAGAAATAAGCACAAGATTATAGAAATTTCTCCATAAACATGTTAATTATACAAGAGGGATTCAACGTTAAAGAACTTGATCATCATGATGAGGAATATATCTTCTATACACTTAAAGTGTTTTCATGTCATGCTACTAATTTAGCCTATGATAATGTCAAGCATTGTTGTTCATATGAGAACAAAGAGCCTAAACACCTAGAGGTAGAAAATATTTCCATTATGAATAGCTCAAATCCTACCTACACTACTCAGTATCAAACTATAATGTCATTATTATATGAAGAGAAAAGTGTGCCCATGCTAGAAATTAAATAAAATAATAAATAAGTAAACATAGTTGCAACATCCACCTTTTAGAGTCCACTACACATAGTTGAAGATCACATATAGAATCTAAAGTTTTATGGATCATATAGTTTTAGCAATCTAAAGAGAAACAAATCATTAGTTATTTGTTAGTGAATCAAATGAGAATTCAAGTATAATAATGTAATGAAAGTAAACCACTCTTGCCTAAGTATTAGGTTGAGCATAACACAATGAACAAAACAATAAGAGATAAAAATATACAAAAATGTTACCTCCCTTGTCAAAATTAGTGTTCACTTGTTGGCATAGAAGATGTTCTTAGTCAGTTTATGGCATTAGATAGTTTGATCAATGCATTCTCCATCTTGATAGCATTTCTCTAAGGCCACATGTGGCTTTACTTGGCTTGGTTGGGTTTGGTGTGAAGCTTTTTGGATATCAATTTGGTATTATAACATTAATTTGATGGCTTCTTAAAGGCATTCCTACATAATAACCTTACACATAAAATATCGTTTGGGTAGAGTGAGGGCACTTCTATTTATATATCTCAAAACTAACTCTAACCCTAGGTAGGTTAGGTTTAGTTCTAACTTTAATTGAATCTAAAATAATTTAGGTTGAGTTTGGGTTAACCCTAGGTTGGGTCAAAGTAATTATTAAATCTTGAAAACTCATTTTAGATGTTTACGAGCCACGATAACTCATAGAAGATATTTATGAAGATGTGACTCACCTTTTCTTGAATTTTAGGGATTAAATAAAAAAAATTATTAGTTCCCTTGACTTTGACCTCAATTTTATTGAAAAAATCATTTTTTAAATAAATGTAATTCTCTAATTCAACTTGGAATTTTTACTTAAGCAAGCTAAATGAATTTTGATTTTTAACTAATCTTGTTTAGGGTTTTTGGATTTTATGAATTATTTTCAAATGTTTTGCATTAATAGATCAATAGGCTAAGAATGTCAATTTTTTAGGTTGCAATTTGACTAGGGTTGAATCCAAGCTAGGTTATTAGTGTATACAAAGTAATACCTAAATAAGTAAGCCTCAATACATTTTTAATAATTTAAATCCCTTACACAGATGAATTTTGGCATCTAGGGTGATTTCTAGGTTTAAATTACATTATTTTCTATAAATTGATATGAATCCTAGTTTAGACATGAAAGTGGTCAAAAATGAGTGTCTATATTTTTACCCTATTTGAGAAGGCATTATGGGACATAGGCACAATAACCTCTTTTCAAATAATGAAAAATATGTTAATTTAAAAAAGGTTTATGCCCCAAAATGTGGTTGATTATCCTTAGATGCCCCTCAGGGGAGTGGGCAGTAAAATAGAGTTGTTGAATATTCCCTCAAAAATGAAGAAAATGATAAAATCTAGTGGCAATGGGGGTAGAGCTATTAATTTACCCAAAGGTGGTTATAATTAATAATAGAGGGTGAGACACTAATTTTCCCAAAGGTGGTTATAATCATTAATATAAGTGGAGCTATTGATTTTTCCAAAGGTTGTTATAATTAGTAGTACTGGTTTATTCCCCAGTAGGGTTGACAGGTCAAAAATTAATGATTTACCCAAAGGCATAATCACTAGGTGGGTCAAAAAATAATGTTTTACCCAAAGGTGGTTATAATCGCTAGGTAGGTCTAAAAATAATTATTTTCCCAAAGGTAATTATAATCATTTTCACATTTAATCATATGATTGAAAGTGAGTTTACCCCATGAAAGCAAAATATTTCATTAATTGGTCAGAAAAGAATTTATCACACTTAGGCAAATTGTAAAAGGCAAGATTATGAAAAAAACTCCTAAAATTGATTTATTATGAGTTTTAAAATAATAAAAACATGATTCTATCCTAATTTTACGTACAAATATGCATGTTTAAACTAACTCGTGGTATAGGTAGAAAAATAATGTTGTTAAATGGGTCTTGAAAGAGAGCCAATAAGATAGTCTAGTTATTCTTTTGATATATGTGATGGCTTTGTTTATGTTTATCTCATGCTTAGATCATGTTTTAGCATTATGGATGTTTATTTTCATTTTAAACATGTATGCATTATTCATTTACTACTTTACCATGTATATGAGATGGTGTTCTATTTTTATTTTCTTATGTTGTATGAATTATATGTATACTTATTTAGAGATGCACCTCTATATGAGCACATAATAAATCATATTTATATTTTTACTCATAATTCTTAAGCTATGTTTAGGATTTGATTGGTTTGGTGATCTCAAAGAAGCACTGCCCACCACATTGATCGATAGTTCTCTATTGGCATGATGTTTGTTATAGCTTGTGATATTATGCATCATAGTTATGAACAAATATAATAAAAAAATATATCCTAAGCATGTAAAACTTATTTTATATGAAAATATAAACAACCTAGGAATAATATATGAACAATCAAATCCCAAATGTAAATATAAGACAAATAAACCTAAGTGTAGGGATATATACAAATATTCATAATATAAGTACAAGATATGGTTAATCAAGACTCAAGTGTAAACAAAATGTAATAGACCTAATACAACCAAAAAATGCATAAAAATTCAAACTTGCAACATAAACAAGTAAATAAATAATAACTAAATAAATAAGACTAAACAAATAAAAATATGCAAACAAGTTAGTCACAATATTAATAACAAATAGAATACACAACTATGAAATGTTCATCCATGTGTAATATAGGTGTTACACTTGGTGATAGGGTTACCCCTAGGCTAGGTATCAATGCCATAAGTAAATAAAATTAAAAACAAATGTAAAAAGGTTTTCCCTAGGCTATAGGGAGAAATGGAAAAAGGGTATGACGGTAAAAGGTTTCCCCAATGCGATAGGGAGCAACAACACATAAAAAAGATGGAAAAGGTTTCCCCTAGGCTATAAGGGATAATGACACAAACAAAAAAAATGAGGGGAATATAATAAATAGGAAGTATTAGCCGAGTTGAATCCAAATTCACTAGGCACATGGACACTACCTATATAATCCCATGGACACTAGGTCCAATGTGAACTTCAGGTCAAATGTAGCTCTCCCAAGATATGAGCTTGAAAAAATTTGATGATAATGAAAATATGATGATTATATAATAATATATGAATGATCTCAAAAAATTTCTAGTGCATAGGAAAATAGGGGGATGCCATTCACAATCATGAAATCATTAAACAGAGAAAATTTATGTAAACACGAGAGTATGGTTTTGGCTAAAACCACAATAAAAGACAAGAGACAAGTATCCAATACTGAGCTAAATTGGTAACTCATATTTTTCACTTCATCTATGGCTTATAATGAGAATTATCTCACAAAATATCAAGAGTGTTGGCACATGATACTCTAAAAATGGTGAGATCATTGGCTAAGGTTACTTGTGAAATGGTGAGAGCATTCAAAAAATATATATGTGAAAAATGGTGAAAGCATAAGAAAATAATAAGGATGGGGAAACTAAAGGACAAGTGAGTACTTTTGAAAAATCTATAATACATATAATCCTTAAAGAAAAGAAGTGGCCATGGCTAAGCTAACTTGAGATACCTCATATATCCAAGTGTTGCCTACATAGTCTATGTGGACCTCATGCCAATGTAGTTCTCCCAAAAATGAGAGGGAAATGGAAAAGGGATATATAAATTAAGATGGATAGGTTAAATTTTCCATACCAAAAAAAATTATGGATTTATATCTCGTATGGAAATTTGAAGCCAATTTTTATGATTTTGTGATTTTTAAGATTTTCGTAGGTCTTTTCAAATGTTTAAGGGTTTTTAAATGTTTCAAATGTTTTTATAAATTTTTAGGCATCTCAACTCAATGGAGAATTAAAAGACACATAATGTTATAAATCACAAAATGTTGAGATCATGGCTTCAAATTATTGGTAAAATAGTGAGTGCATTCAAACTTAAATTTCTCACAAAATGGTGAGAGAGTTCAAACAAAAATTACTTACAAAATGATGAGAGCATTGGCTAAGGTTGCTCACAAAATGGTGAGAGCGTAAGAAAATAATAAGGATAGGGAAACTAAAGACAATTGATTAGTTATTAAATAGTTATAAGACATAAAATCCTTAAGTCAAAAAAGTGGTCATGGCCAAGCTAACTTGAGTTACCCAATGTATCCAAGTGTTGCCTACATAGTTTGTGAGGACCTTAGGCTGATGTAATTCTACCTAAAATAGTGTAAGTTGGTAAATTTTTCAATGTTTTGGGATTTTTGGTATCTCAACTCAATCGAGGATTATGAGATACAAAATGGCCTAACTCACAAAATGATGAGAGTTTGGATTAAAAAATGATGAGAGTGTGGTAAAGGGGTGACTAAGCTAATCTCAATGGAAATTGAGTGTTATGTACATAGTCCCTATGGAACTTAAGTCAATGTAGTTCTGAATATAGTCATAAAAGTTGGGAAATTTTCCCAATGTTTTGGGTTTTTTCACTATCTCAACTCAATGGAGGATTATGAGATACAAAATAGCATTACAAAATGGTGAGAGCATGGAAAAGGGGTAATTTAGATGACCTTAATATAAATTGAATTTTTCCTTCATAGTCCTTAGGGACCTAGAGTCATTTTAGTCCTACCTAAAGTGAGGTGTTTGACTGAGTAATAGTAATTTTAAACATAGGCAAATGGTAATATGACACAATGATGGTAAGGTAATGTAGTAATACATGGTATAGGGGTTGTTCCTAATTTACCCAATGGTGGTTATAATTTGTAAATAATGGCAAGGGTTAATGTTACTAATTTTTCCAAAGGTGATTATAATTAGTAGCACAAGTAATAGAAGGTAACAAAAAATAAAAGATGTAATTTCTAGGACCACTGTCATAATACTTTAATATACTACCATTCAAAATTTTGAATATGAATCAACTAATAAAACTATAAATAATATCAACCACTGAACATTCTTAAAGTAAAAATGAAATAGAACTAATTCTAGAAGCGATAGGTTTAGGTGAAAAGGATGAGTTATAAATAGGCTAAGGCATGGTGGGAAAGGTATAGGGTATGTCATAACTTAAATGATCCTTATAGATAATAATTCAAGTCCCTCAAGCATAAAAATGTTTGATGTGTAATGTGTTCACCTTTTCATCAATTTCATCATATTTTGGCATGGTGAGCCTATATGATATAGAAATATAGCTGGAAATAACCACATATGGCCCTAACTAGTTAGGTTGAAACTTTCCTTTATTTTTGGTCTTGACATTGATGTTTTTCTAATTTTATTTTAATACAAGGTCACCAAGCTCAAATTCTATATGATTAATGCATTGATTGTATTAACCACATAATCTATTCTGGTAAGCTTGAAGGTTATTCAAGGCAGCCATGCACTTTCCACATCATAAGTCTATTTTTTGAAAATGAAATACTCTATAATCCTCATCATCAATGATGTGTTGTAGTGAAATTTGGAGAGAAGGCAACTCAACCTCGATAGGAATAATGACCTCAATGTCAAAAATAAGGGAATATGGGGCAGCTCATGTTGGAGTATAAAAAGTGGTACAGTATGGCTAGAGAGAGTTAAATAAATGCAAGTGCCAATTACAACTAGAATAATTGGCAATATTATTCAAAATATTGATAATGGTTTTGATAGATGCCTCAATTTGGTTGTTACATAATGGTTTTGTTAGGTGGTGGAATGTGTCATTTGATATGGTATTGGGCACAAAGTGTTTTAACATATTTATTTTTAAATGAATTTCCATTATTAGATATAATTTTAGAGGGTATACCATAGTGGCAAATGAGATGGTTAAAGATGAATTTGGATATATTTTTACCATTTACATAAGGGTAATAGATTTCACCCACTTAGTGAAATATTCAATAGTAATGAGAACATGTTTGTGGCCATCTGAGGATGTAGGATTTATCTTGCCTATGAGGTTGAGTCCCCCCATTCAGAATGGCCATGGTGTTGTCAATGGTTTGAGCATTTTAGATAGAGCATGAATCATATTAGCATTCTTCTGACACTTCCCACACTTCTTCACATATGAAGTTGCATTTATTTCCATATTTGTCTAAAAATAACCAATACATAGTAATTTCTTAGAAAGGATGGCCTCATTGGTATGGGATCCACACACCCCTTCATAAACTTCCCTCAACACTAATCCATATATTTTTGAAGATAAATAATGAATTAGAGTTCCATCATAGCTTATATGATACAAATTAGGTCCAAGTAGGGTATAACAAGAGGTTTTATGGATAAAGATTTTTTGTTTCTTGTGGGAAAGGTTTGGGGGAATGATTTGGTATTGGAGGTAGGCATATATGTTAGAATAATAAGTAAACATGGGACCAATAATATTTTAAACCATCTCAGTGGCTACTTATTAATGTGTCGATGGTAGATTAAGTTCCATAAGAAAGTGATAGTCCTTGGCTTTATTTTTAATCTGAATTATGGATCCAATTGTGGCCATGGCATCAATTATTTTGTTATTAGCTTTAAGTATCTATTAAAACTAAATATTGGAAATTTATTGTTTAATATTATCAACCATGTCTTTATATGATACAAACTTCTCATCCTTCATCTAGTATTGGTCTATAAATTGATTGATGATAAGCTATGAATCATTGTGAACCAATAAATGCTAGATATTCCATTGTACTACTTGGTGAAACCCTATGATGAGTGCTTTGTATTCAAAAAATTTATTAGTATAGGTAAAAGTAATGCAAAAGGACATAGGAATAAGATCCCCTTATGGCATGATAAATAATATTTTGATGCCTGATCCACATGTTGTGAAGGAAATATCAAAGTACATTTCCCCTGGTCTACCTCAAGAGGTGCTTTTTATTTTTTTAATATCATGATGTCTTCATCTATAAATTTGAACTGAAGAGGTTGAGCATTAGGAAGATCAACTTATTCAAGTTGATATGTTAGTATGTTTCCCTTGATGTCCTTTTTATTGGCATATTTAATCTTAAACTCACTCAAAAGCATGATCCACTTTACCATGTGGCCCTTTAAAGTATTTTAGAAATTAGATACTTGAGTGGATCTACTTCGGCAACTATAATGGTTTTATTTTTTAACATATAATGATGCATCTTTTGGGATATGAAAACTATAGCTAAACAAGATTTTGTTATCAGTGTATAATTGTGCTTATACATGACCAATGTTCAGCTCAAGTAATAGATGACATGCTATTTTCCATATTCATCATGTTGTGACAAAAGTTCCCCTAGGACATTTTTAGTTGCTGATAGGTAAAGTAATAATTGCTTGTTTGGCATAGGTGGCAATAAAATAGGTGAATTGGCTAGGTATTCCTTGAGATGGTAAAATTCTTTTTGTTGATCTTCAATCCATGATAAAGTGGTGCCCTTCTTAGAAAATGTGTAAAAATATGGAATCTATTGGCTAATTGTAATATAAAGCATCAAATTTAATTCATCTTTCCCTATAAAGTGTAGAGTTGTTTCAAGGTAGATGGCAATGGAATTTCATTAATAGCCCAAACTTTGGTTGGATCAACTTTAATGCCCCTATAAGAGATAATGAATCCTAATAATTTTTCATAAGTCATACCAAATACACACTTACTATGGTTGATCCTAACATTTTACTCTCAAATTCTCTCAAATATTCTCTGTAGTATGAATAGATGATTGGCTTAGACCTTAAATTTACCTAGGATGTCATCAACATAGTCGTCAATGATGTCATGCATCATATCATGGAAAATCCTTAATGTGTCTTGTTGGTATGTGGCTCATGCATTCTTGAGTCCAAATGGTATCATCTAATAACAAAGTGTTCCCCATAGAGTGGTGAATGTTGTTTTTTTCAAGTTTTCTGGTGCAATTCTAATTTGGTTATATCCTAAAAAACCATAAATAAGGGAAAGCATTTCATATCTATGTATTAAGTCAATAATCATGCTAATGTTTAGTAGAGGAAAGTCTTCCTTTAGGTAATATTTTTTAATATCTCAAAAATTAGTGCACATTCTAATACTTCTTGGCTTCTTACTAACCAATAAAATGTTTGAAATCTATTTTGAATAATCAATTAGTCGAATGCATCTCTGATCTAAGAGTTTATCCAACTCTTTCTTGACTAACATAGTAATATGAGGATGCATTTTCCTCAGCTTATACATAACTAGTTTGGCATCAAGATGTACAAAAATATGGTGTACAACTAAGGTAGGGTCCAAACCTAGCATATTGGAATATGACATGCAAATATATCAATAAACTCCCTTAGAAAGGATGTAAATACTTCACATTCCTACTTAGTGAGGGATGCACCTAGTTTAATCCATTTTAGGTCCTGTAAAGTCTCAATGTTAACCTCAGAAGTGTCCTCCACAAGGAATATAGAACCATATTCTAAAAGTGTCAACAAGGAGGTAAACTAGTTGGCAATGTTAAAGTCCTCTAGCTAAATTAGTTCATTTGATTCTACCAAACATGATGAATCAGAATCACCCAATGGTGGTAAAGGCCTTGTAACAAATACTTTGGGGCACTATTGTACAATTTTATTAAAATATTACCAGTCCTTAGTAATAATTTTAGATCCATATATAATCCTTGAACTAGTGATCTCCTAAGCTTCATGTGAAGAGGGGTGAACACCCCCATCTAATGGTGCCTGAAACAAGTTTTCACAAAGAGACTTGCCTTTTTTCTTTACTTTTTCCCTATCTGAAAGATCTTAAAAGAGGTTTTCACTTTTAAACCTTAGTTTTTGATTTTATTTCTACTTTTGGCCAAATAATTTCACCTACTCTTATAAATAGGTAGCATGATCCAATCTGGTAGAAAATCCCTTTTTGAGATCTCCTAGAGGAATATGATCCCTTAAACCTAGAAAGTCATAAATGACCTCATCATTCTTGAACTCATCTAGTGGTATTATCAACTCTTGTCAATCATAATCTATCAACTATGGGTGATAAATGATAAGTGTCAAAGGGAAATAAATAGGATTAATAGTATAAATAACATAGGGTTTAAATACATTCATGTTGGTAAGGTCATTAGAGATGCTATAATTGAACCCTACATCACTTTCAGCATCATCTTCTCTAATCAATGATGTAGTAACTCAAATAAGGTATGTGGGGTCACCCTCAAGTAGTTTAAATCCAATACCATGTGTTCCTTTGTACTTGGTCATTAAATTTATCTCAATTGTCCCTTGTTGATGTATCCCTTGGCCTCTATCATTGTAAGCCTGATTACCCATGATCTGATTAGGGATAGGATAATTTTTTATTTAGTAATAATCAATTAAATCATCAATATAAATCCATTAATTGTCTTTGGCTAAAGGTTCATGTTCTAGGCCAGAGGTTAATTTGAAAATAATAGATTTGGTAAGATGATATTATCCCTTAACATGCCACTCCATGTGCGTAGTTTTGGATTTACGTCTCTCATAGGATTATGGGTTCTTCATTAACTTAACAATGTGGAAGGAGTCATGAGTATTATATTCTCCTCTACCTTTGTTAGATATGTAAAAATGGTTGGTAATTTCTAGTAGAGGTGCAAATGAGGTAGAATCTAGGCTCTCAAGATCAATGTAATTGTCTTTTGGTCTTGATTCAATGGATTTGGATCTATCAGCCTTTCCTCAATCAGATTTAGGTATAGAATCTAGGCCAAAATGATAATTATAGATCTTATACTCCACCTTAAGTCATTTTTAATACTAGTAAGGTTGGAGATCAGTTGGTATAGTCACTTTCATACCTGAATGGTCAAATTTAATACATTTATGTAGCATGAAGGTATATCCCTAATTTAATGAATCTAGGGTCATCCTAATAATAATTTGTATGATAATTCTAGGTCAAAACAATGGTAGAGAGTGTCATGGGTCAAAGGCCCAATGACCATTAGCAAGTTGATGGTTCCTTGTGATTTTCCTTCTTTGTTATCATATGTTTTGATAATAATGGTATCTGGCTAAAGATTGGTCATTGTATCTATGATATGCTTTACCAACTTTAGAGACATAATTTTTAGGCCTAGGCCATTGTCTACAAGGATGTGATTAAATGTATGTCATGTTATACTAACCTTAATATACAAGGATTTATTATGTAATGGGCCTAAGGATGACATGTCTCTTTGGTCAAAGGTAAGTCATAATCCAAGGGCCAAATGTCCTACCATGGCTTGAAATGTTTTTGGCATGATATCATAAAGTACAAGGGATTGGATTAGGTATTCATTAAGTATGTTCTTATCAAAGCTAGATGTGCATAACAAATTTATGATGGATATTCACATAGGTATATTTTGTAACTACTCCATAATGTCATACACTTTAGTTTTGGCAATTGGCTTATTTTTTATAAGCACAGAGGTTTGAATGGGCTCAATTATGGAATTTGGTTGTGGTCCTTTAATAGTGATCTTGTCTTGTCAAGTTGTGATTACATAATCAGGATCTAGTATAGGTCCTTGGTAATTAGTTGTAGAGGTAAACGGGCTTGGAATGATAATTTATGAGCAATGTTGAGCTAGGTTCCTAACATGGTATAAAGAAATATTACCAACATAAAGAGGTTGGTAAGAATTATTTGGCTAATAGGCATTGTTAGGTAAAGGTCTCAATATATCAGTATTTGTCTAGGCATTAACGATAATTTTGATAACATAACCACCTATAATATGTCCTACAACATTATTTTAAGTATACACAATCACATGATGGCTTGATTGGTTGGATTGATCAATTTTCCCTTGGTTCTAACCATTTTGTTATTATTTTTATTGTTGGCATTGTTGTTGTTGATGTTATGGCAGTGTTTAGTGTCATTATTGTTTTTTTTATGGTGGTGGTGGTGTTGTTATTGTTGGTTATTTTTATGTTGAGGAAAGGGGTTTTGATATATTCCCAAATTATTATTAGTTATAGGGTCATGGGTATCCCATTGTACCTCTCCATTTTCAAGCATATTCTCAATCAAATTCCTTAATTGTATACACTAGTGTCATCTTTAGGCCCATTACATAATAAATCCTTTTCAATATGTATCCCTTTCTCAATAACCTCTTCCAACATGTGAGCACATTATAGTTCAAGATGATAAGATATCTTATTGTGTAAACTCTGATTAAATATCATGGCTAATTAGTTTTCTAGAAAATTATGAGTGAACCAGCTCGAAAGTGCTCTCCACTGTTACAAGTATGTATCAAAAATTTAATCATTTTTCTATTTATCCTAGCCTAAATCTACATTTATAATCTCATGTTTTATATTATATAATAAAATTTGTATAAACTTTTCTGAAAGGTCATCAAAGTCTATTATAGAATTCTTTAGTAGTTTAAGTAACTTTTTCAGGGCATGTCTAGCTAGACTTCTTACAAAGAGGAGAAGCAAATATATGTCATTATAAGCCACTAGTTAGAAAGTTAAAAATAATTATTTTAAATGATCTTTGGGGTCACCTTTGCCCTTATATTTTTCAATTTTTCATTGATCATAACTTAGAGGAAATGGCATTTGAAGGTAATCCATATTTAATGGATATGAGAATATTTCTCTAAATTGAACATTTTTGTTTGCTTCCTAGTTTGAATGGCTTGAATTACATCTTGGATTTATTGTAGATCTTAAGCTAGGAATTTATATGGCATGTCATGTTTCTATTGGGGTTTCACATCAAAGGTGGATTACCTTGACTGGGGTATGACGGAATGGCATTCTAGGAAATGTTGGTTGGATTTGTCAGATGACTATGTATACATATCCATGGATTAGGATTGTACTATTGATATAGAATACATTTTTTTTTTTCAAAAATTTTGGCTAGGGTTAGTAACATGGATTTGGTTTAAAAATTACAACTATAGTAATGACATTTGGCTAGGTATAATATACTGGTATTACTAAGTTTGGATGGAAACTTACTATCTACTCATCAAACCCTATTGTATGAAAGGAACTCATTATTGGATAAATCCCTATTGTTTAAAGTGTTTTAATTTAGATCCCTATTGTATGTGTGGTACTAATTAGGTGAAATGTAAGTGTTGTCTACCACCTGAAACCTATTGTACATTTTAACCTTGTTGGTTAAACACATGTTGTTTATAAGGCACTTGTTGGGGGTTTGGCATTTGTTATTGACCATCTGACACTCTTTGTTGACCAATAAAAACATGTTGTGGATTAAGCAATTTTATGATGTTTAAGTTAAATTATTATATGCTTATTGTGGTGGAACATTTTTTTCCATTTTTTAAGGTGGTGTAGTATTCTACACTTGTTGAGGCAATATGTTGGTCTATTTTATCTAGTTACCCCTATTGTGCATTTGAGGAAGCAGTTGATTGAGGAGTGGAAGTTGCTTGTTGTGTTTGAAAACCAAGCATACCTACCCCCTATTGTTATAAAAAACTCAATGTATTGGTTAGAGGAATCTTTTGTGTTTTTATCAGAGGTATATTTGACCCACTTTGGTATTTATTGGAACGCACTTGCATGTTATCTCTTACATTTTGAGTGAGGTCTTTAGTTTGAGTGGAATTTTATTCTCTTGTAATTGGGACATTGTACATGTCTCCTACCAATGTGTTTTGGCTAAAGAGGTCTATGTTTTGATTTACATAGCCTGAGGAATTAGTTTTTGGCCCTATCAAAGGAGCTATCTCTATAAGTGGTGTGTTTGAAACAGCTATGACATTGAAGTTTAGAGTTAGGTTAAGGTAATTTTGGTATGCTTATTATACCTATTCTAATGATCATCCATAAGATGTTTCCCATTTGTAAGTGTAATTTGGCTCTATTGAGGTATTTACATTAAAACTTGATTTTAAATAGTTAATTCTTATTCAAACCATTAATTTTTAGGCATGTTACTAGGTGTTCTAAGTAAACTAGAAAGACTTTCATGTTGGAAGTCTAATAAATATTTGGCTCCCACTTCTATTGCCCTAACTAGAATTTCATATTTATTTTCTAATAAATGGTGATCAAATAAGTATGGATCATAATTTGTTTGTGTTATTACATATTAGGGTTTTTATTGTTGGCTTTTTTTGTAGGTGTCCTTTAAGCAAGGTATTATGTCATTTATTCTTGCTCTTAGCCTAGATAGGATGGTGGATTCACCAAGTATTATACTAGTGGGTCTTGCATTTATTCTTCATATGGAATATTATAAGATGGATATGGCTCCATCTCATATGATATATCATCACCATATGTATCTTGAATAAAAGGGTCACTAGCAACAAAGTTTTCATAGTCTAGATTGTACATAGTCTTGATACATGTATAGTGACACATATTCATAACTATGACTAGGTGTCTTGAAAAATAATTTCTAAAATGGAAAATAATTGATGTCTAAGGAAAACAAACTTTAGATCTATAAAAGAGGTCCAAAGGGTAAAACAACTAATCTAAGTCTAAGGCAAGAATAAATAAAAACATAAAACTAGTATAGCAAAGGTAGTGATTTGCCTAAAGGTGGTTATAATCAGTAGAAAAGGTGTCTAGAAAAAGTATAAAAATCATAAACTAGGTTAAAAGGATAATGATTTTCCCAAAGGTAGTTATAATCATTAGCATGGAAAACAATGCGAGGCATTTGGTCAAAAGTCATGAAGCTAGAATTGGAAACAAAGGTCAATTAAACAAGAACTCAAAATCATTCTAAATCTAAGGTAATTGGCTTGGATAAACTCAATAAATGGAAAATAATTTAAAATAATCTAATGTTAAGGTAATTTATTTGGAAATACACTTGATAATTAGCTCACAAAAGACACAGTAATTGGCTCACAAGAGACTCTTTGGCAAATAAAACTATGACATTTTGTAACTCAGCACAACACGCTCTAAACAAGGCATGTGGAAAAAAAAATTGATAGAAAGGATGATAAAACAAAACACACAACAATAAACAACCATAAGTCTAGGTAAGGAGTTTTTATACCAAATAAGAAATCAATCCAAGTATCACAATCTAAACATATAAGGTAAATAACCTAAGACCAAATTAGATGAGCCTTCAACATAGACCTGATCAGTTTAAGATTTGAACTTTGAAATATTAAATTCAAATTTAATGTAAAAGACTCAAATTTTCTAAGGCAAAAAGGCTAGACTAAAATGGGAAGCATAACTACAAGCTTTGAAACAAAAGGTATGAATCGTTTTGGAACTTAGTTTCAAAAAAGGTAAGCTTTTGGAATAATTTGGGTAGCAAAATAATTATCCTTAAAACAAATGGTAAACAAATATTTTTTAAGAAACTTTAAGGCTAATGTTTGAAACAAAATGGGTAGTGTAACAACACATTGTTAAAGAAGTGGCACACAAAGATGGTTTTTGGAGAAATTCCAAGGCAAAATTTTGGAAAAAAATGGGCAGTGTAACAACTCTTAGTTATAATTGGTGTGAAAACAAATGAAGGTTTAGACTCATTTCAACTTGATAAACAAATAATTTTAGACCCAAAAAACACAAGATAGTGAAAGAAAATAGAAAAACACTAAGTTCACATTTTATTCTTAAACTAACAAGGTGTGTGTAGGTTCTACCAAAGGTTCCACTGATATACCAATGCTCAAAATAAATAAATTATTAATCCAAAAATTAAATACCACATGTAGGTAGAGTTTTTAATCCCTTCTCTATCTTTTAAGCATTGGTATGTGGCACGAACTTAAAGTGCAAAGCACTTAGCATTTGACAAGACATTCTACAACAAAGTGGGGTTGACTAAAATATATAAGCTTTGAAACAATATAAATGGTCCTAAATATGGCTAACACAAGGGTGAATCACATAAATTGGATTCAAACTCACTAACTTGTTATGCAAAGGTCTAATACTTTACATAATGACTTCAATCGTGTATTGCTTAGTGAAGTATGATGTTTAGCGTGAACTGATCCAAGTTTTTGTTAGGATTGGAAGGATAACCACTCAGTCACTATTAAATCCCAATATCACGTGCCCCATTTATATACGCCACCATGGAATGGGTTTAGTATGATGATGGAAGATGAAAACCCAAGTCAATGCACCGCTAAAGAACTTGTGAGGAGGTGATGAACTCCCACCCACAACCAATGCAAAAAAATAAATAAATGAAAATTAGAAGAACCTTAAAGGTCATTTTTGGGCCACCCAAGTCATTCAGAGCTTGGGGAGAGCATATGTGACATTTCTTATATTCTAGGCTAAACAAACATTGTAATAAATAAGGTTCTTTTGGTCACTTGAGTTCCCTAAAGGGGATGAGGGAGAGCATACATGTAATGCTTGGTTTACCAAAAATAATGTTAATCTAGGAATTTTGAAACTAACTAACAAATAATGAACAAAACAAAAAATAAAAAGCTCTTAAGATCTATAATCTAAAGTAGATGTTCATTTTAAAAGCACCAAATCAAATGTGAATGAAGTTTTGACCCCTTGGCCTTAATTACTCCTGTAAAATTAAAATGTGAAAATATAAGTTGTGTTAGGTCAATTTTAATCACCAAACATAAATGTGTATGAAAATTTTAAGTGTTTATACCTATCTTTCTCCATGTAGGTTCCTACAAAAATGTTAGGGGGTTCTCTTGGCTTTATGAAAAAAATCTAACAAACAAACAACTTTTCATTTTTAAATCTCAAGTTATATTTTTTGTCTTAGATAAATTATCACTGATTACTATAGTGATCATTGATAATTCTTATAATCAATTATGATTTATTATGATCATCATCATTTCTTTTAATCACATGAAAGACAGACGTGTTTCAAAATAAAAATACTTGATAAAATGTTTAAAACTCAAATTTTTTATGGCCCTGTAAGAAAAAATGTTTAAAAGGAAATAAACTAATTGTTAAGCACAAAAAAACTAAGAAAATTTAATTTTTGCTATGTTTTTGGATCACTGTGTTTTGACATAAAATCTTTGTTGATTACTACATTGATCATTTTTATTCCTAAGATCATCTCTGATTTGATATGATCATTGTCGATTTCTCTAAATTTATTATGGGATGCATCCCACCGAGCATGCCATTATGTAGATTTAGGAATTCAAAGAGTAATGAAATCATTAGTTCTTTATTAGTGAATCAAATGAAAATTCAAGTATAACAATTTAATGAAACTAAACCACTTTCATCTAAGTACTAGGTTGAGCATAACACAATGAACAAAACTATAAATAAGAGATTAAATATACAAAAATGTTACCATCCTTGTCAAAATTAGTATTCAATTATTGGATTAGAAAGTGTTCTTGCTCAGTTTATGGCACTAGAGACTTTTATCAATGCATTTTCCATCTTAGCAGCATTTCTCTAAGGCCACATATGGCTTGGCTTGGCTTGGCTTGGCTTGGTGTGAAGCTTTTTTGATATCAATTTGGCATTAGAACATTACTTTGATGGTTTCTTGAAGACACTCTTAAAAAATAACCTTACACAAAAAATAGTGTTTGGGAAGAGTGAGGGAATTTGTATTTATAGGTCTCAAAACTAACTTTAACCCTAAGGTTAGGTTTAGTTATAACTTTGATTGAGTCTAAAATAACTTAGGTTGAGTTAGGTTAACCTTGGGTTGGATCAAGTCATTCATGAATGCTTTAAAACTCAATTTATATATTTATTATCCATGAAGACTCATATAATATACTTATGATGTTGTAACTTACTTTTTCTTGAATTTTAGGAATTAATAAAACATTTTATTAGCTCCCTTGATTGACCTCATTTTTATTGAAAATTCATTTTTTATATAAATGTAATTCACTAATTCAAATTGGAATTTTTACTTAAGTAAGATGATTGAGATTTTATTTTTAATTAATCTCGCTTAGGGTTTTTGTATTTTATGAATTATTTTTAAAATTTTACATTAATAGATTAACAGGTCAAGAATGTCAATTTACTAGGTCACAATTTGACTAGGTTTAAATCTAAGATAGGTTATTAGTGTATATAGGTTAATACCCTAAATAAGTAAGCCTCAACATTTTTTTAGGCTATTAAATCCATTACATAGAAAAATTTGATCAATCTAGGTGATTTCTAGGCTTAAATTGTGTTGTTTGCTAGAAATTGATCTGAATCATGGTTCAGACATAAAATTGGCCAAAAATGAGTGTTTATGAATCCAATTCAAAAAGAGGGTATGGTGTTGGAATTGAAATCATAAACCCATGAGTAAATTCATATTTTGTATCTTTTTTAATTTAATTTTCATGTACAAATAATGTAGCTAAATATGAAGCATTGGTTCATGGCCTCCATTTCGTACTAAGGAATAAATTTAAGAATCTAAAGGTGTTTGAAGATTTAAAACTAACGGTCAAAAAATAATGAGACATTATGATTGTAATGACAAGTGTATTTCAAGATATTATAGTAGAGTTTGTAACCTAATTGAGTATTTTAATATATTCAGCATCTAAACATTGCCCTAAAAAATAAATTACATAGAAGATACATTAGCAATAATTGCAATAAATCTGAAACCAATTGTTAATTCTAAGTTGAGAAGATTCTAAATTGATTTATCTTCTACTCATATCCATAAAAACATTATAAAATTTTAGGTATTTAATGGTGAACATCATATCATCAATTTCATCACCAGCATAAATGTATTTGAATCTTTGATCATAGATGAAGATGATAGAGTAGAGTTTGAATTGGATGAAGAAGGAGCGATCAACCAGAGAAAAATAACATATCAAAATGTATGGTCTCACTATAAAGTTTTATTAGCATGGATTATTATGGTGGAAAAGACAAAGCATCCTATTCTAAAGGTATGCCCCATGAGTATGGAAATCTAAGCAATACATATGAACCAGAACATGTGATCTTAGGCACAACTTACACCAAAAAAGAGACAAGAATTTTTGCAAGCCTTGAAGGACTTTGTAGATATTATTTCATGAAGTTACGATGAGTTGAATTTTTTTAACACTTCTATGCTTACTCATACCATCCATTTAAATCCTAGTTTTTTCCCTCAATTTTTTCTCATTTCTTAATTAAGGAAAAAGGTAAGAAACTAGTAATAAGGGTGTGGTAGAAGAACCTAGTTATGTGCATGTGATTCAGATGAGTGTGGAGAGCTCCTTTTTTCCTAAGAAATATGACCTATAGATAAAAAATCACTAATAAAAAAGGGTTGTTTGAAATAAAGTAAGGTGGATTGTCTAGCATGAACTAGATCCAAGAAGCGTGAACTAGCTAGGAGGTTATCAATCCACTCTTTGATAACAATTAAGTTGAAAGAGATAAAATGAAAGTACTTGCATAAAATAATAGAAAGTACTAAAATATAAGAAAAAATGAATGTTTGATAAAATAAATAAACTAAATATAGCAATAGTGGGTCAATATTAGTGCTAAAATATATCAAGTTAGGTTTAAAAAATTAGACAAGGGTCTTTGAATAAGCAAAGACACAAAAAGTTAGATTTGGATAGGGTAAGGGGTAAAAAATAACTCGCTATTATTTCTTTCCATAGTGACCATTGATAGTCAGGGTAACCATCGATGGTTAAGTTGATCATTAGTGGTTAAGTTGATCATTGACGGTTAGATAACCATCAATAGTTGGAGGTGATTTTTAATGGTTAGAGGTGACCATTGATGGTTATGCTAACCATCAACAGTTACCTATGGATTTTATAAGTACTTAAAAAAGAGTTACAAAATGGGTTAATGATCAATTAAGGGTTAGTTAAGGGTCTGGTTAGGGGAAAAGAAGTTAGAATATACATGCAAGAGGTTTGATTCAGGCCTAGAAGTTAGAAACTAAATAAATTTGGGATGCAAATATACATGTTACTTGATAAATGGTTGATGGTTGATTATTGGAGAAATTTTGGCAAAGTATTATTGAATGGCTAGAAGAAAGATTTGCTATAAATCTTGAACACATGTATGCTAGAATGCTCTTGTGATTGATTGATCCTTTCTCACCTCTTACTCCCCTCCTTTTATAGGAAAATAAATATGGAGGATAGAAGGTTCCCTAGGAGGTTGGCTTACTAATTTTTATTCTTAGGAGTTTGTTAGCATCGATCAAGGTGGAAATATTAAATTATGCCATGTTAGCTTACACATAACTAGTATTTATGTTATAATAATGAAAATCTAACTGTTGATAGTCAACCTAATCATCGGTAATTATGTTGATCATCGATGTTCATGTTGATCATAGGTGTTCATGTTGATCATCAACAGTCAAGGGTTTAGAGGAAAATTGGTCAAGGTGAGTTAAAAAGGTTTGGGTAATGGTTAATCTAGTGAGTTAGTGAGTTTAGTTATCTAAGTAGCTAACTAGACCTAAATTTTGATGGGTTAGTCAGTGGGTCGAGAAGGGTTAGGTCATCCCTAGGCATTTCAACATCTAGAGCCATTGTGTGCAATTTTTTAGTGTCTACATTTTGCCCCTTTTTGTTATGTGGTTTTGAATCAACAAGTTGTAAAATAAAAAAAATTACTAGTCGAAGGTATAGTTGCCCTAAGTATAGGAGGAGGTGTTCCCCCTCAAACCAAGAGTCGATGAAGTAAAACTAAAATTGAGTTAGGGTTTGATGAGTGGTTTATGGTCAGTCATGGGGTTGGTGACAAGGGTGGTTGGGCATTTTAAGTGTAAGTATGTGCATAAAATATTACTAAGTATGATAGCTAAGATCATTCAAAGACTAAAGTTACCATAGTTGGTAAAAATAAGGTTGATTTTAGAAGGAATAGAGATGGGGTAATCAAGACATAATGTTAGGCATAGTTGATTAGGTTATTATTATCAAGTCTCTTAAATAAGGTCAATGTTTTCATAGATATCCATAGTAGGAAGTGCTCTTGGTAAAAACACAAATGGTCTAGTGTGCACTAGGTGGTGCAAATTCAAATTTTCAACATGGTAAGGTTGGTCAGTGCAGTTAAAAATGACCAAGACAAGGTCATCACAAAAATATGTGATCATTTAGGCCAAAAATGGCTAACTTCGAGGTAGATGTGGTTGGGTGGTTGGTCAGTTAGAGAGGGTATTCTTTGAAGGTTGGTTTTGGTTTGGTGGAAGAGGTAATCTCCAAAAATGTGGGACTAAGGTATTGGTGCCTGAGAAAAGAAAATGTTTGAAAGGTAATTTTATTGATCATTGATGGTCAGGGTTCCCAAACTTGACTATTGATAGTCACCATAACCATCGATGGTCAGGGGGAAACCCTAAAACCACATTACATAAAAAGTGAAAATGAAAATTCATTTTCACTTTTTGCTATTTGAATTTCATGACTTCATGCTCTTGGTGATTTAGCATTGTGTGAGTGAAAGTAATAACGAGGTAGGGTTGAGGTGTTGAATTGGTGATTATTGATTGGAGGTGGGATTGACAAAATGGTGGAGTGAACCTGATTACGAAATTGATGATGTAAGATAGATGAGGACATGGCTAGTCAATGGGACATGGGATTCATCCTTGATAGTGGTTGAAGAATGAGGTAGGAGGTGTTTTAATTTTTTATATTAGTTGATTAGATCAATGTGAATTTAAATTTGGTGATTTTGTGTTTGTTATGGTAGGGTTGAGGGGGTTTTATCTAATTCTAGGTTTTAGTTTTATTGGTAAAATTAGCAGGTGAAACTCAAAATTGAGTGAGTAGTTGGGTTGGGGGTCAAGTAAAGGGTAGAATTAGGGTATTTTATTAATAATATGGGTAGTTTTTGGTAGGTTTTAGGTATGTAGGGTTAGGTGTTTTTTTTTGATGGTCATACACAGTGATTTTTAGCAATCATACCTGGTCATCAATGGTCAGACTTGACTATCGATGATCAACTACCAAAGTCAAATGGTCACTTGATCATTAATGATCATAGTGACCATAGACGGTTGAGAGAATGATCAAGTGTTTAAAAAAGAATAAATGAAATGAGTGGGTTTTAAATATGTTTGTAACATTTAAAATGTTAAGGGTCAGTTCATATAGGGTAGTTATCAAGTTAGAGTGGTGTATTTCAAATGTTTATGTGTTAGGGTAGGTGTTTCTTTCTATAAAGGAGTTAAGGTTAGATGTAAGTTAAAAAATTTATAGCATTATAAGGGTAGCATTTTAAATAGTTTGATGTAGGTGGGATTAGGTTGATAAAAATGTTGATTTAGGTAGAATGAATGAAGTGAATGAACATGAATAATGGAAATGGAAAACTAAGTGTGCATGTTAACTTTGAATTTTATAGGCATGAGATTAGATCCAAATGAGGGATCAGGTTCCTTAGATCTTTATGAAGATCCATGGAGGGATGACTAGGGATGACTAGACACATATAGAGGAGGTTGGCCTTAGAGCTATGAGACACTATCAATATATGTCATGAGATGTGGTGATGATTGTGGCCCTCATCAAGAGATGGGATATAGCCATAAACACCTTCCTCTTGTTGATAGGAGAGATTATCATCCTACTAGAGTATGTTCACAAGATTACATGGATGCCCATTCATGGGGAGATGATATACCATATTAAGATTAAGGAAAAGGATGAGCAAATGGATATTTTTTATGGTAAGGATTGGGCCCTTGATAGTTGGCATGCTAGCAACTTTAGTTATAGGCCATTATACTATAGATTGTGAGATGAGAGGCATTTGATGATGATTATAATGATGGTAGTCTCCTATTTTGCATTGCCTAATTCAAGTAGTGAGTAGTTTCCTTATCTGCTATTAGGAGTGTTGGTAGAGGTGTTGCTTGGTAGGATAGTATTCAGGTGGGCACCAATTTTTATTAGTTCAAATATATAAGGAGTTATGGAGATTCTAAGTTCACTAATGATATGGGATCGGTGTGGGGTTTGTGCTTCATTATTGGGCCTATGAGGATATTAGGGTTCTAAGGTCATTAGGGATACCAAGGGAGGGTTACACCCAAATAGACTTCAAAGTGGATTTTATGTGGTAGAGGGGTGACTATGCACTCACATGGGTTAGAAGAGGTGTGAGGGATATCAACTAGTTTAGGGATGCACTAGATGGCTTGGTTATGGGTGATGTGGTCAGGAGGCCATATGTCAGCTTTTGTAGGTGGGCCCACTATAGCTATCATATATTGTCATTATAGAGCTAGAGATGGATCTATGAGAGGAGAGAGGTGAGACTAAGCTCATCCCATTTGATAGAGTATGTAGGTAGTTTAGCCTAGTATAGGAGATTTTAGGTCTATACTTGAGGTACAAGAGGGAAGATGTTAAGTTTTTGCTTCTCAAGCCATAGCTAGAGGAGGTGGTCCTAGATCATGAGGAGCTACCTATTATAGTAGGGATAGATGATGTTTTTTTAATCAATGGTTGTGCATCATGATACTAGGCCCTTTACGCAATAGTTGATTTTAGGTGAGATGATAGTGGTTGGCAAGCTATGGATGTGGATCTAGCTGGTGGGGGTTCATAGGTATAGGTATAGGGTGGTGGCCCTGATGGATAGGCAGGAATAGTACTAGCCACTATGCATGCATATATTATAGTACTATAAGGGTAAGTGGCCACATCATAGGGCTAGATTTCAACATTATAGGGTCAATTTTCCACCATGAGAGGTGAAAGGGACCAGGTTAGGACCTCACTAAGCTTGGTGACCTAGAAGAGGGACACCTTGAGATAAAAGGGAGTAGTGGTATCACTAACAGGACCATCAAGTACCATCCTTATGTCATGGTACTTGGACACAATGGAGGATTTGAGGTATTATGAGGCCATAGTTATGGCACAATTTATTGATCAAGCCTAATGGGTTGAGTACAGATCTAGTTTAGCAAGTGGTGTAGTTGTGGTGACTCTAGGTCAGTGGGTTACTTTGGTGGGTGGACAAGTACGCATCCCAAGAGGATCAACACCAAATGGTAGTGGTAGTGAAGGTGAGGCTAGTGGTAGTGGAATCCTAGGGACATGATATGATATGATAGGATATATAGATATAGATGTACATGATTTTGATATTAGCCTACATGCCAATATAGTGAGATGTACATGTTTTGAGAGAGAGATTATACATTGTTACATGTATTATTTATTTTGATGATATGATGTATATGATGTTGTGATGTTGATTTAAATATAGATGTGATGTATGTTTCATGGTTCATGGTGTACATGTTTTATGCTTATGCTTTATGAGATGTGGACTCAATATCTTAGGCATGTGATGATTATGGATGATGTTTATGATAGATGAGTATACATGGTTTATGATTATGTGATGCTTTATTTTATACATGATTATGATGTTTATGATTATGGATGGTTTGATGTTTATGATTTATGATCATGGATTATGTGATGTGTTAAATATGGTTATGATGTTAATGAAAAATCATAAAGTAAGTTAGATAACAAATTAGATGTGGGAAAAGAGATAAGAATCAATTATGAGAGGATAAGAAAAAGCATGATAGTTTTCATTGTCAAGGACAAAATAAAATCAAATTTATATTGGCTTAGGAATATAAACCTTTTGAATGTTCATATTAACATGCTTTGATAAAGAGGTGTTTTGATCACATTGTGTCAATTAATCTCATAATCCCTTGATTTGTAAACGGTATAAAGGGGTGATGGGTGGTAGGTGAAGGATAAATGGGTGATAGGTAAGGTAACTTTATGTGGGTTAGTTTTCCCCTTATATAGGTGACCTAATAACCATATTAGATAAGTCCATATATTCATGGAAGGTGTAGACTGATAGATGCAAGAAGTCTACTAATGTTATATATAAAAGTTGATTGCAGCTTTCTTGGGATAACTTGTTCTGATTTTGATATTGAGTCTTTTGTTATTATTGTTGTTTTGATAAGTTTGTGAATATGATCAATATGGGAAGTTTCAAATGATTTATTTTTAAAATTTTGACTTAGCCATCCTTCAAGGGAATGGTCTAAGTTTGGGTTTGTTTATTTGGTAGTTGTCCTTTAAGGGAGTAGTCTATCTTTTTAAGCAATTTAGTTTTTGGGAAGTTGTCCTTTAAGGGAGCAGTCTACAATGTTAGAGACATGTGACCCAAGTGATATTTTGGTATCCCAAATTATTTTGATGTTAGGTTTAGACATGGACAAGTCTATATAGGCTTAGAGGTTTACCTTTATGATGGTAAAACTTTTAGCACAAAAGGTTAATGATAGGTGAAAGGGTTTTGAGAGATAATGACCAAGGGATTTTGTTCGATTAGAGATGAAAAGTATCCATGAGAATCATGTTATGGGTAGAGCCATGGTACCCATATTTAGGATTAGGCTATAACTATGATAGTTAATCACATGGTTCTATGTTGTAATAAGTTGTTTTCAAAGGGATAGAGATAGCTAAGTAAAGGTGAAAATCTTATAAATCAAGGGGCAAGCTTAAGGTAGACAAAAATATGAGTTTGATCTTTATTTAACAAAAGAAAGGACAAAAATGTGAATCATTGAGAGGCTTAGGTTTTGGTTTACCTTTAAGAGAGGACAAATGGTAAGCTCATAAACCATACTTATGGGTTAAGATGTAGGGTCCAAGCCAATTGAAAGCAAACTTGCCTCTTTTGCTTTTATCCATATTGGTTACATGTCAGTTTTCCTTGAGTATGAGGTCTCTGATATTGAATTCTTGTTATTTTAGGTTCTTTTAATAGGCATGCTTGATTTCCTCTTGGTAGATATGAAGATGGTTAAGCACGGTTAGGTGATGCTCATCAAGTAGCTCAATCCATGTTAGATGTTCTTGACAATATTCACTCTCAAAAATTATGTCTTACAAGGATATGTGAAGAGAGGGAATATAGACTTTGAGAGGGAAAATTACCTCTACTCTAAAGACTAGAGATAAATGGGTATCACCCATAGAGGTTTAAATATTAGTGTGATAGGCCCATAAAGTGAAATAGATGTGCACGTACCAATCTTGACCTAAAGTGCTGACTACTTTGGTTAACATTTTACTAAGGGTTTTGTTAGAGGATTTTGCTTATCGATGATAAGGTGAGGAAAAGCTTAACTTGATGATAAATGTGTCAAAAATACCTTGGACTTGTTTATTTTTTAAATAGTTACCAATATCAGTGATGATCTTATGGGGTACACTGAAATGATAGATGATATGATCATTGATGAAGTCAACTATCTTGTTGACTTTGGTTGAGATGAGAAGAATAGACTCTACCCATTTGGTGAAATACTCGTTCGTAGTGATGATGGATTGGTGCCACTATGAATAATGAGGATTGATTTACCTAATGAGATCAAGTACCCATTATGAGAAGGGCCAAAAATCTTTGGATACTTGAAGGCCATGGGCAACTGCATGATACAAACTAGTGTGTTGACATTTAAAACACTTCTTTACATAATCCTAGTAGTTTTAGTTGAGGGTGGGCTAATAGTAGATAAGGTAAAGGATACATTTAATGAAAACTAAACCACTAAACTGTCCCCCATATATTTCATCATGCATTTCCTTGATAGCATGGGAAGCTTGATAACTATGAAGGCAATGGGTAAGGAGGCCATCAAAACCACATTTGTAAAGGATTCCTCCTAGTATGGTATAATGTGAGGTACTCTGAACAAAATCTCTTCGATCATTCCTAGAGATGTTGGGAGGAATGATGTCGAGGTTGCATTAGTTAAAGGTTTGATCATACCATATGTCCAATGGAAATGCATCCACACTACAAATGGTTGGAAGCTTTGAATGGATATAAGAAGGTATGATAAAATGATGACTCGTGAAAAAGAGTTTAGAATCAATAGGTGTGGATGGGATTTGGGAAGCAAGAGAAGCCATTATTTCCATAAACTTATTGGTAGATTTTGGAACATATTGGATAAGGTAATGATCAAATCATGTTAAGAGTACATCTACTTGTTTGTATTTTTCCAAGACACCATTCTTACATTGGTAGGATTCCTTGACATGATTGACCATAAGTTGAGAATCACCAAAGACACTAATCATCTTAACTCCTAAGGCTAGAGTATTTTAGAGACCTATTACTAGTGCTTCATACTCAGCCACATTGTTGGTGTACTTAAAATCAAGTTTGAAGGAAAGGGGAAGAGGTTCACCATCAAGGAGAATGAGAATAACTCTAGCACCCCTACCACACTAGCATTTTGAGCCATCAAAGAACATGGTCATTTGGTAGGTGGGGTCCTCTTGAGAAAAATTCATGATGGACTCATCTAGAAATGCAAGAGGAAGCAGTTGGTTATCTGTAAAAAGGGATTTAGCCAATTAATCGATGATAAACTACTCTTTAATCAACTTCTATAGGAGGAACTCAAGGTCAAAATCAACTAGGAGCATGAGCCACTTATCCATACAATGGTTTTGGTATGGTTTAGAGTGCATATACTTGAGTGCATCAGTGTTAGTGATCATGAAAATGTTGTGATTAAGAAGGTAATGATTGAGTTTGGAAGCCACAAAGACTAAGGTGAGGAAAAATTTTTCATAATGGGTATATTGAGTTTCATACTCTATAAGAATCTAAGTTATATAGTAGACATCTTACTCTTTGTTTTTTCATCACGATGAGCAAGCATTGCCCCTAAAGAATGATCAGTGGAGGATATATAAAGCTAGAAGGGTTTGTCCTCTTTAGGATGGGTAAGAATAGGTGGAGAAAGGAGGTACTCTTTTAGTGAATCAAAGGCTTATTAGCAGTCCTTAGTTCACTTATAAGATGTATCTTTCTTGAAAATATGGAGAAAGGGTTGACATCTATTTGATAACTGAGAGATGAAATGATGGATGGATTGAAGCTTCCCCTATAGGCTATAGAGTTTCTTAAGGTGGGTTAGAGGTGGCATCTCCAAAATTTCTCTAACTTTGGCAGGGTCTACCTCAAATCCTTGAAGAGAGATGATAAAGCCAAGAAGCTTTCTAGATAAGACCCCAAAAACACATTTTTTAGGGTTGAGTCAGACATAGAAATGGATTAGGTGCTCAAAAATGATTATGATAATGTCTAGATGATCCTTGTGATATTTATATTTCCCAAGGAGATAATTTACATAGTCCTCTACAATTTGATGGATGAGATCATAAAATATGTAGGTCATCACATGTTGGTAAGTTGATTCAACATTATTTAGAATGACCCTGTAACAAAAATTTTCCCAAGGGGTGATGAAAGAAGTTTTATGTTGATCTTTGGGATCAATCAAGATTTGATTATATCCTAAAAAACCATTTATGAGAGATAACATCTCATGACTAGTTGTAAGATCAATAAGTTGGTCGATGCTAAGTAAAGAGAAGTCATTCTTTAGATAAGCAAGGTTGAGGTCAGAAAATTTAATACAAAGGAAAAGTTCCCATATAGGCTTGGTAATGGGAATGATATTAGAAAACCATTGGGGGTATTTAATGGGTTGGATAAAATTGACAGACAAAAGACACTAAAGCTCTTCTTTAACTAGAAGGGTGATATGAGGGTGCATCCTATGAAGCTTTTACCAAAAAGGCTTAGCATCAAGATGGGTGATAATGTTGTGGAGGGATATGGAAGGGTTGATTATGGGCATATCTTGATAGGACCAAGTAAATGTTATGCTTCCATCATGAAGGAAAGAAGGGTAATCTTATTGCTCTATAGAATCTAAGGATTGACCAATCTTTATAATATAGGGGTTATCCTGAGTACCTAAGTTAACATCGATAGTGTATTTATTCAACATGGTTTAGTTCTCAAGAAGAAGGGATTTATGGATAAAATAATCCCCTATATCAAGGTAGGTGAGAATAGAATCATTGTCCTGATGTTGGATGGTGTTGATGGTAGGAGAATCATTTTCAACCATTTTAGGATGAATGAGAGGAAGGGTTTTAGTTCATCCATCATTTTGATAGGTCAAGGGGCCTAAACTAATAGTATTGACTAAAAAAAGTTAAGAAGAATGATTTTTAAATCCTCAAACTTCAAAGGATATTGGGTTGGTGAATATGGGATGTTTTCCTCAATGGTGGTGATGAGTTTTGGTGAATCAGTGGGTTATTTTAGTGGTATGAACCCAAGGCCAAATAGCTCATGAGGTTTTTAGGTTTTTATGGAAGGTAAATTATGAGTCCATGTTCATAATGATGGAGGCCAAATCCCTTCTAGGCACACCTATGAAGGTAAAATTTGGAAAATGTTAGTTTGTCATGATAGGAAAAGTTAGTGGTAAATGGTTGGGTGGAAGAAGTAGTGGTGGAAGCAAGAAGTAGGTAATCAAGTCCCCCATAGATTAAATTTGTTTTATGGTTGGGAGGTCCAAAAAGAATGATCATTTTGATATTGGGGTTGTAACTAGGATCATGGATGACGTTCCCATACTCTTGAGGAATAGGGAAAGCATCCAAGGCTAAAATATGATACTCCCCTAGTGAGAGACATTGAAACATGGGTTCTAAGGGGTCCTCTATAGGGTTTTGAGAAGAAGGGATAGAGGAACTAGTTGAGGCTTCATCAATGATATGGGTGGAGTTGTTATTGATTGGTGGTGAGGTGGATGAGGGAGGAAAAAGAACTTTATTAGATCGATATGTCATGTTTCAAGATGAAAAAGGATTAGGGTCAGCTTTTATGGTAATGACTTGACCCTCATGTTTGAACTTGATAAATAAATGTAAGGTAGATGGGACATAACTCATAGGATAGATCCAAGGGTGTGCAAGTAAGACATTATATTAGAACTTACCTTCTACAATGTAAAATAGTTCTATAATTATGTGGGGTCCCAAGCAGATGTAGAGGATGATTATCCCCAAGGTAGTGGCCATAATATCATTAAACGAGCAGAGGAATGTTGTAGTTTTTGACATGATATTCTTAGGCAGTTAGAGTTGGTCATAAGCATGAGAGGAGATAATGTTAATCCTATTTCTTCCATCAATCATCACCCTTTTGATATGGGTTTTATTGATGTATGTAGTGATGAAGAGGGGAGGATCAGGATCTTTAGAATGAATAGAAGGTATTTCTAAATCTTGGAAGGTGGCAAAGCTAGAAAGTTGAAGGACTCCAACTAAGGATGCAAGAAGTTGAGGGTATTCTAGTTGAACCTCTATTGATTTTAGGGACTCTATCAATACTTGGTGGTTATGGGGAAAGGTGTTGATTAGTTTGTAAAGGATCATCTTCACTAGTGTCTAGTGAAGTTGTTTTAACACTGCTCACTAGATAAATTTAGAAGGGTTGGAGGGAGAGGAACCTAAAATGGATATTTTAGGTTTTGGTGAAGGTGAAGGTGAATGTAAAGGTGAGGGTGGTTGGGTTTAGTTGGAATTTTGAGGGGTTGAATGGTATGTCCATGGTATGGAAATTTTGGATTTTCCCTTATCCTTTTGTTGGGCCCAAGATCAGGTAACCATGTAGATAGTGTGGATGAGGGGAAGTGTTGGGATAGATGGTTGCTTTGGTTCCTCCTCACTCTTGGGTGAGAGTAAAGGAGTAGGTAAGTTTTGGGTAAGTGATTGGGTTGGTAATGGGTTAAAAATATGTTCATATAATAATAGATCATCTTCATCCCATTATTTATGGACAAATGCTTAGAGAGCTTTATAGTTCTCTATGTCGTGTCTAGGTGTCCTATGGTATGAGTAGATTAGACTATCATTAAACCAAGATGGTTTAGATCTTTAAGGGTTGAAGGGTTTGATAGGTGGTAGGCTTAAGGAGGAAGTTTTCAACAACCTTTGTGGAATGGTTGAATAATATTTGAGAAAAGGTGTTGAGGGTGTTGTGTTTTTGGTTTTAGGAGTGGGAGCCTTCTTAGAAGTAGGCTTCACCATGGAAGTTATAGGTGGTGGAATGATTTTCATAGGTGGTTTTGGTTTGGATTTCTTAGTTATGGTTGGTTTTGAGGTGGAGGTTTTAGATGCAGATGATTGAGATAATGAAGATTTAGATATAGGTGGGAAGGTAGAGGTAGATAGGTTAGTTAATAATGATGGGGAGTTTGATGATTTGGTGGGGGTAGGTAAGGGGAGAATTAAAAGAGAAGGTTTAGTTTAGGTATTTTTGGGAGGTTTCACCCTCTTGGTATAAGGATTATCTCTTAGGATGGTACAAGGATGGGGTCCCAAGATATAAGGTAAGAGGGAAGTGGGTGGTATGGCTCTGGTTTGAGGTGGTATTTTAGGTGGTTCCACCTTCTTAGTTGGTTTGGTTGGGATTTTCTTTGGTAGACTAGATGGGGTTAAGTCCAAATTCAAAGATGGGTGAGAAATTATAGGTGTAGGAAGTATTCCTAGATTCTTGATGGGTTTGGTTAGAGAGGTGTAAGATGATTTGACCATTTTAGATGGAGGTGGGTTGGATGGTTCCCCTATGGTTTTGGATGGAGAATTGTTTGATGAAGGTATTGAGGTGATAATAGGTTTTATGGTAGATGTAAGTGAGGTTTAAGGTTCATGTTTGTTTTTATAGGGGAGCCCAAGATGATTCCAAAAGGTGGCTCTATCTAGATTGGGTTGAGAAGTGAACTCTAGGCTTTGGACTAATCTATAAAAAGGTTTGTAAATCGGTTTGATCCCTTCATCATTGGTTTCAAAGATTTAGCCCATAGGTTGAGGTGAGGGAATGGTTTATTCACCTTTTTTATTGATGGAAGGTTCCAATATTTGAAAGTATGTTTCCTCTATGAAAGGAATACACAAGGTGATCTCTTCTTTTGGGATGGTTCCCAAAGAAATAATGGGTGTTTTTATGATAGGGGAGGAAGGTATGATGGCCCCAAGTGAAAGAAAGAATATGGTTGTTTCCTTTGTTTAGGTGTCTAAAGGAATGATGGTTAATTCTACCACTTTAATAAGTGGAGTAGGGGAAGAGGTAGTTAAACCAATGGTTACCTCCTTTAGTATTTCTATCAAAGGAGATGTGGATAAGTCCATCATCTCATCAAGTAAAGAAAGAGGGGTGGTTTATTCCTCTATTTGGGTGTCCAATGGAATATAGGGTGAGTTCACCATTTAAATGAGTGGAATGGAGGAAGAGGTAGTAAATTTAATGGTCTCCTCAATGATAGGTTCACTAAAAATGGCATTGATCATATGGACCTCACGAGCATCAGATGATTTTGGTTTATTATCATCATAATTGGTAGAAGGGGCCTGATTGGGGAAAGATTTACAAAATATGTCAAGGGGATAATTTAGGGGTGCATTGGGATTATCAAATACAATTTATCCCCTATCAATCATGTTTTGAAAAATATTTTTTAATGTGTTACACCTATTAACATCATGTCTAATGACATGGTGGAAAGCACACAAATCATTCTCATTGTACCAACTAGGTGTAGGGTGAGAAGTATCAAATAATTGGGGAGTTTTTATGGGAGGAAGTTGTATGATGTTTCCTTTGATCAATTTTTCCAAAACTAAAACATGAGACTCCCTTATCGGAGTGTATTATATTAGGGCAGCTCAATTTTGATTTTGGTTTTGTTGGTTGGAAGAGTTAGAGGAGTTAGTTTGGTTAGGTTCATTGACAGTTGGTGGTAGAGCTATTTTAAGGACAACCAAGTTTTTGGATTCCTTTGGTTTGGTATTGGGATGATTATATTTATTGTTTTTTTTAGATGAGGAAGTATCATTGGATTTAAATGTAGAATTTATGTTCCTCAATTTCAATTTTCCCTTGTCAATAGCTCTGATTTCTAGTTTACGTGCCATGGTGAAAGCCTCATCAAAGGTTCTAAAAGTTTGAACCTAAAGAGTAGGAGAGATTTTTTTGGCACAACCTTGAGAAAAAAATGAAATCAACTTATTTTAGGGTAAGGATAAAAAAAAATTGTTGATAATACCTCTCCATCTAGCTAAAAAATTGGTAATTGATTCATCATCAAATTGTCTAATGGAGTAGAGGTCGGTAACAGAGACCTTCTTAGATATTTTGACTGAGAAATTATCTAAAAATATTTGGGCAAGTTGGGAAAAAGAAAATATGGACTTCTTGGTGAGATCACTATACTAATCTAATGTTGATCTAGATAAAGGCGTGGGAAAAGTGTGAAGGAGGAGAGCATCATCATATGCAATCAAGTAACAAGAATGGTGAAATGTTCTTAAGTGTTTTTAGGGGTCCTCCTTGCTTTAAAACTTCAAAAACTTGGGTAGTTCCCATTGATGAGGATAATATCAGATAGGGATGGATGGGTGAATAAGTTCATTGCATATTTGAGCATAAGATAAGAGGTTATGAACCCCAAAAATAGATGACTCTAGGTTGGCCATTTTGTCCATTAACATTTTGACCAGATACATTTGAGGTTGGGAATATCCATAAATGTGTGGTAAATTTGGTTGAGTTTGGGTGGTAGAAATATATGGATAAGTGGTAGAAGGTTGAGAATATGCCACATATTGGTATGTGGTCATTGAAAGTTGGGATGATGCCACATAGGGGTTAATGGGCACAAAAGGTTGGGTAGAAGGGGCTATGTATCTTTTTAGATTAGGAAAATATTGGAATGATGCCATGGGTATTTGTTGAGGGATTGATATGGGTTTATTTTGAGGTATGAATGGCTTGGTAGATGGTTGGGGTTGAGTAGTAACTCTAGTTATGATAGGTGGTAGGGTAGGAGGTGTGGAAAACACCAAATTTTGAAGTGGGGTGTAAATTCGTGGGTTGACAGTGATAAGGGTAATGGTGGAAATAGGAGTAGAAGATACCCCCATGGTGGATGAAGTATTGGTAATGAGAGGTGAGGTTGCGCCTATGTTGGAGGATTTTTTGGTATAGGGGGTGTTTGGATATTGGTTGGGATGTTAGATTGAGTTTGGGTGGAGGTAGAAGATGGGTTATGGGTGGAAGAAGATGCTTGGGTAATCATAGGTTGGGTAGAGGTAGCACCAATCATAATATGGGGAGGCATACCATAAATGGGATCTGTAGGAGGAACTAATGTAGTAGGTGTACAATGAGATAAGTTTTTAATATAATGTTGGAGGGCCATGGGGTTGTTATCAAGGAAGGTAGAAAATCTACATCATCCTTAATGACTATTTGAGGCATGGTAGGAGGGGGAGAAATTTGAGGAGAACCCTCAACATCAGAAGTATACTTCATGGAGGAAGAAGAAGAGGAAAATGGTTCTTGGTTGGTTCAAAGGTTCCTCAACTATTTTCTAGTAAAGACCATGTGAGGAATACAAAAGAAATGATGAAAAGCTCACAACTCAAACACAAAACAAGCAAAGTAAAAAAATCTCAAGGCAATCAAAACATACACTAAAGTGTGTTTAACAACTTAGGATAGTTTTTAGATCAATTTTGGCTTATTCCTTAGAAAATGTGAAGAGGAAATTTGGTTTGTAGATTAGGTAATAGAAAAGAAGTCTAAGGTTGCTCTCAGGTATTAAAGGCTCTCAAAAATCTATATTAAAAGTCAATACATGGCTTGATATTGGGGCATACCCCCTCACTTCACACACTAAAGTGATAAGCATGTTAGGTGATTAGCCAAGATATACTAAATTTTAGAGTTTAGACTCAATCAGAGAGTTTAGTTTTGGTTCATGTTCTTGGTAATGATCTCCAAGTAAGATAGCCAAAGGGTAAGGTGTACATCTAGGTGATGAAATCCTAGTTGGGACTTATGTTAATTATTTTGATGTGTTGATTGATTATGTTTTTTGGTAAAGTGTGTGATAACAAGAGTGAAACTAAAAGTAATTACTTTGATTTTAAGTTAACTAGATGAACTAAAAACAAGCAAACAATCAATGTATGCAAGGTTTATTTTAAGCCCAAAAAAAATTTCAAATTTTGTTATATGAGCATAGAATAAAGGAATAAAATATCACATAGATTATTTTACGGTCCCATCAGATGTGCCAAAATGTTTTTCTTAATTTTTGATTATTTCTTAATTAAAGAAGAAGATAAGAAACTAGTCATAAGGGTGTGGTACAAGAACCTGGTTGTTGTGCATGTGTGATTTAGACAAGTGTGGATATCTCTTTTTTATATTGGAAGGATGACCTATAGACAATAAATCACTAACAAAAAAGGTTATTATAAAGTTAGTAATGTGGACTACCTAGCATAAGCTAGATCTAAGAAGAATGAGCTTATTAGGAGGTTGTCAATCCACTCTTTGATAACAATTAAGTTAAAAGAGATAAAATTAAATTACTTGCATCAAATAACAAAAAGTATTGAAATGAAATACAAGAAAAAATGAATTATTGAAAAAATAAATAAACTAAATATAACAATAGCATATCAATACTAGTGCTAAAATAGATCAGGTCAGGCTCAAAAAATTAGGTAAGGGTTTATGAATAGGCAAAAACATAGAAAGTTGGATTTGGTTGGGGGTAAGGGGTTAGAAATAACTTGTTATTATTTCTTATCATAGTGATCATCGACATTCAGGGTGACCATCAATGGTTAAGCTAACCATCGGTGCTTAAGCTGAATATCAGTGATTGGGTAACCGTCAATGGTTAGAGGTGACCATCAGTGGTTATGCTAACCATTGATGGTTGCCTATGGATTGTGAAGGTACTCAAAAAAGAGTTGAATTATGGGTTAATGTAAGGGTTTGTTAAGGGTCTAATTAGGGGTAAGGAAGTTGGAAGATAGATGCAAGAGGTCTGATCTAGGCCTACAAGTTAGAAACCAAACAAACAAAGTTGGGATGAAAATATACCTATTGCTTGATAAATGGTTAATGGATAATTATTGGAGTAATTTTGGTAATGGTACTTTGCCTCAAGAAAATTTTTTGTAGAGGTTCAGATCTCTATTGTAGTTACTAAATTTTTTGAAGACTAGTTGGCAATCTTAAATACCTATATGCTAGAATGCTCGTATAATTGATGGATCTTTTCTCACCTCCTACTCCCCTTTTTTTATAGGAAAATAGAGATGGAGGATAAAATGTTCCCTAGGAGGTTGGCTTGTTGATTTTTATACTTGGGAGTTCATTAGTAGTGGGTAAGGTGGATATATTAAATCATGTTGTGCTAGCTTGCACATAGTTGGTATTTGTGTTATAATGAGGAAGATCTGATCATCGATAGTCAACCTAACCATCGATGGTCATGTTGATCATTGATAATTGAGGGTTTAGAGGAAAATTGGTCAAGGTGAGTTAAAAAGGGTTGGGTAATGGTTAATTTAGTGATTTATTAAGTTTAGTCAGCTAATTAGCTAATGATACCCAAGATTCAATGGGTTAGTTAGTGGGTCAAAAAGGGCTAGGTGGTCCCTAGGCATTTTGACATCTAGAGCCATCATGTGTGGTTTTCTAGTGTCTACACTGGTTTGAAACCATTTTGGAAAATATAAAGGCTAGTCATTATATTACTAAAACTTTTGATATTTCAAGAAGTATAGAAGTTATTATTGTCTGGTCCAAAATATTATCCTTAAACACCTATCAGATAAGTGTTTAGGCTAAACTTTAGGACAATGAGGGACTTTCATCCTTTATTTTAGCATTAAATCCAATTCAATGTAGGTCAAGGTTATAGGTAGTGGGATCCATGATATATCCTAATTGAAATTAGTCTCATATATATGCAATGTTACCATTGAGGGTCCAATACCAATTTGATAGAGTAAATCCAATCTTCACCTTGATCAACCAATTCTAATCATAGAAACTATTGGGTTTCACTTTATTGATTTTTAAATTAAGGGGATGGACTTGTCTAAATTCATAAAACAATCACAAAATGGGAAGTAAGGTAAGGCAAAAAATGATATTTCCAAGCTTAAAAAGGTATTAATGCTTCAAGAACTGATTTATATGCCCATCCATAGTTAGATCACTATGTGTTGAGTTTCACTAAGGGCTCAAACCCATCATCACATAGAGAAAGATTATAAGGAAAATAAAAGGATATGTTTAATTAATAAATTATTTACTAAAATTAAGCATATATAAGGGCATGTATTAGGTTACACACAAGTCCTTTGAATATAATATATAACTTTAGGTACACATATTACAAGTGTTATAAAGAAAATGACTAAAATTCATAAATGAGTTAAAATAGCAAAGCACATTTTAAGTACTACATTCATTCTTAGTAACAAATCACACAATCAATTATTTATCATAAACATTCCTTCAAAAGCTAAAAATTATGGAGCACATTCATAGATAAACAAAACTTAGTCTAGTATAAAGCATGAACTTTTCATTCAATTTTAATAGAGTTTATTTACATAAGAAATATTGACCATTACAAGGGATGGAAATTTATGATGTATAGAAAGGATGCGACTTGGCCCCAAGTAGTATTAGATTCCCATCCTTGGCCATGATGGATTCTCAAAAAAATTATGACTATAATGATTCAAAATAAATGGAATATTCTCCACTTCTCTCAAAATATGTCTCCCACTCATTTAATATGCTAATAAACTAGAGAAGAACCATCTCCAAACTACTTAGGTTGTGATTCCTTGGAAACTATCACTATTTCCATGATCAAAATCTTTATCCAATTTGGCCAAGTTCATGGGAGGATATGGAATATCACCTTTGATTATGCCAATACTCTTTGGTGCACTTGGAGTGGGGCCTCAAAGTAAACTTTCACCTCTAACATCTGGATGATACTAGTTGTGGATTGGGTTGAGAGATTTATAATAGCCTTGTCCCCATCCTTATTGGCCTTATCCACCCTCCTCCTCATGACCTACTTGAAGTGACCCTGGTGGACCACTTATTTATGTCAAGTAGTGAGCCATCTAGATGGAACAACACTATGATGTTGACTTCCTTTAAGTCAAATAGAATTTTTTCCCTACCTTCTTTTAGAGGTTCCATAACCATTTATACTACTACCAATTACTCCAAAATTAAAGATTATATGCTCCTGACATAGGTATGGTATAGATTTAGGTTAGAGAGAGGCTTAAGTTTTAGCTTTAGCAACATTCCTTTGTTAATAACCATAACAATATTTTTACACTTGTTTATGTGAGAGATCCTCTCTAAATATGCATGTTCTCATTAGAGGTGTTTCATTCTTGTATTAAAGGTCCTGACTACTTCCCTTAATGCTATGAAGAATTGTATGAGGGCTTCTTTGACCTAACCAATCAGTTATGTAGGAAAGGTGCTCTTCACCTATGCCTCAAGCACCAAAACCTAATCCTTCATATCATCCATAATATTTTCAGACATGTAATGAGTGGCTTGGAGCATAGACACTATATTTTTAGCCATCCTCTCCTCCCTAATAGATGTTCTCACTTTTATGAGGGAGAATAGGTTGTGTTTGTCTATCATACCATGGATATCCTCCTTGAGTGAATTTCTTGAGTGAGGATGCTTATCATGTTCCCTAAATTCCTATCAAACTCCCATTGAATTTTTATATCACCCTATAGAATTGTCATAGGCTCTTGTGATCATGTGGCAACTCCTAAGGTAGAAGGGGGTGAAGGGGGGGTGGTAGAGATAGAGGTAGAAGGTGAAGGCATGAGATGAGGAGGATTGGATGAATCAAATATCAGGAAACAAGAAATCAATGGATGAAATGGAGGCATGGGGGTAAAAGGGGGAATGAAAAATAAGGAATTCCATGGAAACATATGGGCATGATACTAGCTTTAGGTCAAATTGACCTATGGGCTCATTGCATAAGGGAGAGGAGTGTTCAAAAGGAATGATGAAATTGGTTGGTTAAATACAAAGCCTTAGGCACCTAAGACAATGTAAAAGGGAAACTTGGGAGGCACATGAGGAATAATATGGGTTGAGGAGTAGGAGTTACCTTTTACTTCTTCTTGGTCCTCTTACCCTGATTAGTTTTTGGTATAGCAGTAAAAAGAGAAATGGTTGTAGTAGTGGCTAGGTTTCATTGTGGAGCCTATAGAGTGACTACAAGTTCCACTAAAGTGGATGGAGATAATGAAATTATTCACACTAGTGTACTCATTTTTGGGATTACTAGGACTTAAACTAGTGTAGGTCTAGTAGTAGTGACCTATTGAGCACTGGATAATAGAGGTACTAAGGGCCAAGAAAATGTAGCTCCTAAATACTATAGGCTTATTATAGGGATCCTTGTTGATGAAATGATTTGAGCAAGTAGAATTTGGGATGAGAATATGTTTTTCATGGCCAAATTCAGAGGTACTTAAGGAAATTATGGGGGGTTAGAATGGGAAATAGGGGAGGCAACACCCGAGTGGGCCTAAAAATAAAAGGGAAACTAAAGGGTGCTCTAATAGGTAGTTAAGGCATGGTAGAAATAGGGGAAGCGGTCTCCATGGATGCTTATTATTGGTAATGCTTAGGGCTTAAATATGGGTTGCTATTGATGTCATATCATAGCACTTATTGGAATGTAAGTTGAACAACCTAAATTGTAGGAGGTGGTGGAACTAGAGCTAAGATTGGCAAGGTGAGACCTACAGAGGAGAGGGAGATGGGACTCTTTGGATGATTTTCCTTGGAATATGTGGGGAATCACTTAAACATATCCCTAGGTATGAGTTATTCTAGGTGAAGTAGGGCCACTCTGGGTGGATGGTTTAGGTTGAACCTTTTTTCCTTTCCCTTTCTTCACCTTGATCTTGGAAAACACCTCCTTGTCATCTGTAAGTTTTAGGTAGATCTCATCATCTAGGTGAAACACATGGTTGTATATGATTTTTATATGATCTTTATATCTCACCACATGGGCCATAACAATGCCATGAGGGTCTCATTCTATATGTTCCAATCTACCTAAGGCATAAGAATCCTTTTTTATTTCCATATTCTAAAATGGAGCTATAATTTTGTAGATGTGGTTGTGGGTGGAAATAGGGAAGGTTGGGAAAGCCTTTTTCTTATGGCTAAGGTAGTGGCCAAAGGTGCCCTCTATTAGTGGATAGGTGATCTCCTACTTTGACAACTAGTTTGTAACCTAATAGGGCAATCAAAGGTGGGCTTTATGAATACCTACCACTTAGATGATGGTGTCATCCTTTTAGTAATAGTAATCATTGATGGAGGAAAGATATTTCTTGATTTAATTGGAGAGCTAAGGTTTGGTTTCCTTATTCAAGGCCATGTAGACCATCAAGTATAATGACTCATAGATTTCCTAGATGTGATTCTAATAATGGTGGCCATATAGCTTGTATAACACAATAGTTACATAGATAGCATATATTAGGTAATTCATCATGTAAAAGTTACCATCATTTTGGGCCTCTATGATAGGGTGCACTAGCCATAAGTTGATAACACCCCCAAGGTCTGGGATCTCCTCACCCTTGAGGATGATGGAAATTAGGGGAACTTAGAGGATATTAATATGAAAGTAGTCACTTGCCCCAAATAATTGATCAAGTAGGATCATCCCAACATGAGCCCCTTCCTTAAAGGTGTGGACTGTGTAGGAATCAATATCTTCCTTGTCAACCCACATGACATCAGGGTTCTCTACCCAATCCTTTGAAACCTTTTAAATATAATAGGTGTTATCCCATACATCTAATGTGACCTTATTATAAGCAACTTTATACTCTATTATAATGTAGTATGCTTTAAATGTAGATCTTGATATGTTTGTAATTTTGTGTCTGGATCCTGTAGAGTAACCATATTATGGGAACCATCCTACACTCACTTGAATTTGAGGAGAATATTGTTGAAGAAGTGAGTATAGGGTAAAATATCTAGTTTGGATAAAACTTTATGAAAACCACATATTTCATATGCCTTAAGAGCATCTATTAATTTTGAATCATCTCCATCATCACTAGAGTGAGACTTGGGCACAACTTCAATCACTTTGTATAATTTTTTATAGTGATTGAAGCGGGTTAAGTTATCAAGGAAGGTGGTGTATCTATATTTAGGCTCAGCCTTAGGATTACAGGATGAAGTAGTCATGGAAAAAAAAGGGGAAATATTGATATTAATTAAATTTAAGTAAGGAGGGCATGGAGGGCACAGGAATGATATGAAAGTGAGGAGGCAAACTCTGGGCAATTGGTAGTGAATAATGGTAAACCAGCTCACCTTTGGGAACTTATAGGGGTTTGCACATATCTCTTACATTGATGGAATTTGGGAGTTCACCTAACATGAACTCAAATTTTAGTTAGTGGTAAGATCCACATATTCATTTATTGATATGGAATTAACTTAGGGATTTTAGATATAAGTTACCTACTAGATTTGGTGACTATAATGAGATGTTTAAAATTATCCAATCGAGATCCAATTTCTCATTTGGTTAATGCAAGGAGTGTGGTAGGCACATGATTATTTTTCCCTTATGGAAAACTAGGTATCTTTAGCTCATGCCATGTGTCTAAGTGTCCATTGTTGTTTGGCCTTGTACGTGACCAGTGCCACCTAAGAATGGCTAGGTATCACACTTTACCTATTTGAGAGAAATAATGGGCCACTTAGAGTATTGAGGTGAGATGTGGTGCCCTCTAATTGGTTTATTAATATAATTATACTTATTAATAACCATTGTGGGCATCTTAGACCTTTTATACCAATTTGTACAGAAGTTTCACATGGCTCAATTTGATAGGTCAAGATATCCTAGACTCTAACATCTTTGATAGGTCTAAGACACTAGCAGTTTTATTCAGTCAGGCTCTCCTAGGATATAACATCTCTAAAAGGCTTAGGCTACTGATATATCTAACAATATCCATGTGGTGCATCCTCATTCGATTGGGATCCCTATGGCCCTGACATATCTAACCGATATGGGAGACTAACAAATCTAGTAGGATCCATGTGGCATGTCCTCATTCGATTGGACTCTCCCACGCTCTGACATTTCTAATATGTCTGATAGACTAAAATATATAATAGGGTCCATGTGGCACTTCTTCATTGGCTAGGATCTCCTTTAATATTTCACAAAAGTGACATTACAAAAAAGCCACCTAAATAATTAAAAGCTTACCTACCTACCAATAAAGCTTTAATAAGTGTTGAGTAGGACTCTAAGAGACTTAAACTCTAAGAAACCCAACATGAGTCTAAATATGTATAAAACATAGTTATCATAATATAATATTCTAAGTATGAGAACTCTTTGTTATTAAAAAACACAACAAGGACTTGATTGTGTTTAAACATAAAAAGACTACAAGGATATTTAACATAGACCAACTCTTCATTAAAAACATTGTTAAATTCTCGGTAGACCAAGGTGAAATAAGAGTTTATGTATCTAAAGTTCTAAGGCTGATATGGAAGGGATTGAAACTCTAGGAAGCCTTAAGTTAAGAATTTTTAGATGGGTCCCCCACTTTTCAAATAAGGGGGTTGTGTTGGCCACAACAAATGGTGAATTTGTAGTGAAAATGTTGCCCCAACATTTAAAACCCAAACTATGATCATCCAATGTTGATCATAGAGATAAGAAAGATAAAGTCTATATGATACACTTTGAGTATGAAAATCACTCAAGTCTATTTCAACAAGTAACATATCAAGCTCTAACTCCTTTCAAGGTCACTATGTGAATTAGTGAGGGATTTATTTTATTTTAATAGATTATTTTAGTGAGATTAGGTGCATCTGGGATATTGAAATATTCCTGAAGGGGTATGAATTTCACAAAATGTTGGCTGGTGAGAGGGATTGAGCATTGCTCTACTACCATCCAAGCATCCATATCCATAAAGAGATGTATTTGATATCACTTCTATCCTTGTTCCATTGCCATCCAAGGTAGAAAGCCTATGATGGAGATTTCTAAAATCACCCTTTCTAAGGAATAAACTTAACATATATTTCTAAAATTCAAACTTCCTTTGATCTAATATTTGATGTTTTACCTATAAGGTTAGAGACTAGTGTAGCCAAGGTTTATAGTAGCCTTATTAGTCTTCCAATATCTAGATGACCTCTCGATTATTTAATTATTCATAGTATCCATGTTCTTTTCTTTTGAAGTGCTTGTGATGGCCTTAGCTAGAGTATATATTTTATCAATTCACTTGTTTAGTGTTGAATCAGTTTCTTCTAATTTTCTTAGTGTTTCTTGGAGGTTTACCTTATTTATCATTGTGTTTAATATTGGAGGTTAACCTTCTATTTCCCAATTTTGGCATTAGTTTTTACTATTTAAGCATCCTTTGGAGCATTTGTCACCTTATCTAAACTAAATTATTTTTCCTAAATTATTAATGTGAGGATACCTTCTCATGAGTAAGGACTTGGAAGCAAAACTATGGCAAGATCAAAAAAAGACATGAAAAACAAATAATTAAATTAATTAGTGAAAGTAAACACACAATATAAGCAAACAAATGACAAAAATAAAACACACAATATAAGAAAACTAATATAATATATATGTTACCACACTCATCAAAATTATTCTAAGATTGTATATGAAGGGATAACTGAGAAGTAGTGTTTTAAGAATTATCCATTCATACGTAGAAGGATGTCATTACCTTCAAGGCCTTTGAGGTGGAATGCATTCTATCCAAGTAGCTCAAAGATCTGATATGGTCCAATCCATAACAAGTTAAACTTAGAGTGATGGCCTCTCTTTTCATGCACTTTATCCCATAGCAGTACTAAATCATATATCCTAAAGGACTTCACCTTTGCCCTCTTTTCAAACCACATTTTGACTACACCCTGGTGCTTACTAAAATTTTGGAGGGAATTTTATCAAGTATCTTATAATTGGATGATGTCTAATATCCTTGAGCCTACCTTATTTTTGCCTTCCATGTATTCTTTCATAAATTTTTTGGTAGGAAATATGAGGGTAATTGGGAAGATGGGTTCTAACCCATACACTAGTAAGAATGAACATTTGAGGCCCTATTTTTATTAGATGATATTATCCCAAAGGGCATATTTTAATAATGAGTTTCCTTTATGGGGCTTCTTCTCTTTAGATTATTTGATTGCATCAATCAATTTATTTTTGTAAGACTCTACCAAATCATTCCCTTATAGGTATTAGTTAGACAAGAATATTAAACTGACTCCATTCTAATAAGCCCATTTAGTAAACTCTATAGACTATAATGCAGGTCCATTTTCATAGACCAGTGACATAGGTGTGCCAAATTAGATGCTTATGTGTTCTTCAAGAAACTTGTTTAGCTCTTTGGTGGTATTATCATTTGTAGTGACAATCTCAATCCACCTTATACCATACTCAATATTTGTAAGCATGAATTTACAGCTTGCTAAAGAGTTTGGATTAATAACTCTTATGAATTCTATCCCCAATTGCATAAACTATTTTCCTTCACTAATAGGCTATAAGGGCATTACAATATGAACCTCTCATTTGGTAAAAGTTTAGCACTGGTGACATTATCATACATGGATATGCATATCCTTGAAGATGGTGGGCTAGTAATAGCCTACTCATAAGATATTATGTTTTTTTTCATTTCCATAGGGATGGCCACTGCTTAATTTCTCATGGAAACTAGTCATAACATCCTTAGCCTCTTCCTCAAATAGGTGTATAAGATATATGCCTTCATAATTATTTTTTTTAAAAGACCACCCCTTTCTTGACCAAGTATTGATGTTTTCATCCTGAGGGCCCTTTTTTGGGTTTGATTTAGTCTTAGGGGTGTAATTCCATAGAAGAGGTAGTGGGTGATCGAAGCATACCAATCTTGATAGAGTACCTCTAATTGGTCAATGTGATGTAGTGTGATCTAGGGATCAATATTTGTGATTAATTTAATGAGACCTTAGACTCAAACAAGCTTGATAGGTCTAATCTCTAAATCATATTCTTTTTACTTAAACATCCGCCAACCTCTTCATTCTCCCAATTCATTTTACCTGAGTATTAGATATATTTTCAAATCCAAGACAATGGCATGCAACTTATTATTAAGAATGTAATTTTAGAATTTTTTCACTACCTTAACTAGGGTGTAGGCATGTTTATCAAGGTTATAATAATTTAGCTCTACATCCTTGAGGTTTGTGTTCATGAAATCAATTGGGTATTCTTCCTCATTCTACTTCTGAGTGAGGACTACAGCAATGGTATGCTCAAAATTAAAAGAGTAGAGGTAGAATTCATGTGTGTAGTCCAAGATTATTAGAATTAGAGCCTACATGATGGATTATTTAATGTCCTATAAGGCCTTATTAGATTTAGTGTTATATTTCACTTTAGCTTCCTATTTTAGCATGGCATTTAGATTTTTAACAATTTCATCAAATCTAGAAATAAATTTTCATATAAAATTATTTTTCACAAAGAAAGACTTTAATTCCTTTTTACTATTGGGGAGAGGTACCATAGAAATAATATCAACATGCTCAAGTTCAATAGAGATACCTTCCTTCATGATAATATGAATAATAATCTCAACTTCAATAACACCAAATACACTCTTATTTGGGTTTAAGGAGATATTATACCTCCTACATCTATTGAATATCTTCTATCAGTGGTAGATGTGATCTAACCTATACTTGGAGAAGATAATTAAATCATCCATATAGATAACAATGCATTTCCCTGTCAAACCCTCAAATTCAAAATCCATGGCTCTATAAAAAGTGGATCTGGCATTAATCAATCTAAATGGCATCCATTTATAGGAAAAATTCCCCACTTCATTATGAATGTAGTCTTGGTTCGATCTTTCTAGTTGACGAGATTTGGTTGTATCTAGAGAATCTATCCAAAAAGGACATCATATGAGATCCATTTACCATTGAATCACTTCATCCAAAGAGGGTAATTGGTAATTATCTTTATTGGATGATTTGTTAAAATTTCAAAATTCCACAAAGAGCTTAATCTCTCTATTTTCATGCAGATAGGTACTAAATTGGCTACTCAAGTGGAGTGACCAACTAGAAAAATGATTTCCATCTATAAGAGCTTATGAACCTTTTTATGTATAAGTGGTTTTATAATTAGGTTCATTGGTCTCTACCTTTGCCTAAAAGGCTTTTAGTTTTGTTTGAGTGGAATAATAGGGTTATTACACTTGCGTCAAAGATATTAATATCTCTATAACTTTAGGCAATTAGGCCCCTATATCTCAGTAATAGCCCTTTGAGTTACCTAATCTCCTCTGATTTATAATTGGGGCCAATGTTAATATTTTGGGGGTGGTTGAGAGACCCAAGTTCAATAGTATTAAACTTCGTGTTTTGGTACCTTAGCTTCTTAGATGAGGATTGAGACTTATCAAAGTCAAGAAATTTCTTGAAGGAGATCATGCCTTTTAGGACTTAGTTTTCTCAAAAGGTTCATGACATCATCCTAGTCATAATTTGTATCCTCTGGGTCATCTCTCTCTTTTTCATCAATGATGTGGGCTTTAAATACCTTGGTGTTGTTGAGGAATTCCAAAATATGATGGTCATATTTAGATACTTGGAATTTTTTGACATTATCTGATATAGAGGGGTAAGGGATTAATTCTACATAAAACTCCTACAATCTCTTATCATCTAGAGGTGTCAACTTTAGATTAGAAGTTATTTATGAATTGGACACTTGATTTTCTTATTGAGGGATGGAAATGGTGTTAATGGTAGTGAAATTATCTATTGAATCCCATGCCCTATGTTTGTACTTACAAAGATAGGAAAGTTTACACTAGAACTTGCACCTGGCTTAGTTTATGACTAGCTCAGAGTCCCCAAACACTTGATTTTTTTAACTTTATGTTTCAAGGCTAATCAAAGCCTTGTACTCTTCCATGTTATGAGTACATGGGAACTATATTCTATAAGTGACTAGGTGTCATTTTCCTTGTGGGTCAATTAGAAGGATTATTATCATATAACCTTGTTTAGAATGCACCCCATCAAAGAATAGGGACCACAAACCTAACATATCAATATCATTACCAACTTCATGCTTAGTTAGTTCTATAGATAGGGTCTAGACTCCTAAGTCTAAAGATACTAAGTTCACCTTCTCATTCATAGTGTTCTATTTCATAATCATGTATTTCATCCTAGGCTTAGGGCAGCCACATATGAGAAAATTTAGTAGCCATGTACCCATTCAAGGCTTTAGATAAATCCCTAATGAGAAGCATTACATAGGCTTTAGGTATTTATACTACCTAGATGTCTATGACCTATTAGATCCTAGGCTCAAACTCTAACTACATATATAAATTAAGAAGCTCACCAACTACCTTAACCTCTAATTTATCAAGATGGACCACCACCTTATCTAATTTGACAGGGACTAACCCTAACTTATAAAAAATTCATGTGGGTATCACATTAGCAAAAGTTCCTAAGTCCACTAAGCAGTTATGTAGGTTCTTCACAAATAGTTTGATAGTCAAAAGGAAGGGGGTATATGCAATCAAAAATTTATCATGTTTATAAATCAACCCTAGCTCAGAAAAGATTAACCATACCTACACTTTTGATTAGGGATACACTTGTTAAGCAGGAGCATGACCAATATGGGGATATTATAGACCCAATTATGGGATCACTTGCCACAATACATCATGCTAATAAGGGTTCCAAAGCCTACAGTCTAACACAATGGCATAACAACACTAATGGAGTCCTAATGATTAAAACATTCACTCTATTCTAATAACAAGAAATTAAATCTAATCTAGTGCACACTAAAGTTTTTGGTACAAAGTGGGGGTTAGAAATAATAAAATAAACTAAACATGTATTAAAAGACATATACTCATGTCAACGTATACATAATCCTAATACATGGGAGAAGAATGAAAATGCATTATTTATCTACTCTTATAAAGGAGAAATAAAGTTATGAATACTTATCTTTGAAGATAAATCCATCGAGCCTCAATCTCTTCCATGGCAAAGGTGATTTTCAAGACATTATTATGGTATGTAAGGATAACCAAGATAAATTAACTTTAGGCTACACAACTTATCTAAGAATCCAAAAGACTTCTCCACAAGACAAGATTCATACCTCCAAAGAAAGTATGAAACCCTAAGATTTATTCCTTAAGTAGAATGGTCAATAAGTAGATGTTCATTCGCACTTCTTCACTAATAATTCTTCTCTTATAAAATGGTGGGAAATAAACTTATATATATATGTAGATCTTGCCCTAAATCTTCCTAGGAATATTAGTTGTATAGGGTTGATCAAGTCAAACTAGTGTGTTTTTTAGGACAAATCACTAGGTCTGAGTTAGGTCAACCAAAAGGCTAACAAGCTGAGCAAGTGAAAAATACCCCTAAATTATAATGGGTTGACTCAGTCAACCCAATAAAATAAATTATCCAAAAGGTTGTTAAGGTAATAAAAGGAGGGATGGAAAGATGAAAAGACTATAATATGTAGGACTGAAAAGAATAATCTTAGGGTAAATGGTTTTAGGAGACAAGTGTGTAAATGGAAAGTGGAAAAAAAGGGACAAAAATCTTACGAAACACTGATGATATGCCCACCCCTTTCATCATGCACCCCTTATGGCATATACTCAAAGAGATTGAGACTCGATAGATTCTTGAAAGATACAAAGTGTCAATAATCAATAAAATTTTGAAAATATTATGTGTATATATATGCCCCACTTGAATCTCATCACATGTCACGTGAGTGTAACATGGAATGGTGCTTCGAGATAAAACATGATAACACACAATGTTGATGCTAAGTAAAGTGTAGTAAGAAGAAAATGAGATAAATCAAAGGACTAAATTCAAAATCTCATACCTTTAACTTACCTTAGTGTCATTGATAAATAAGTATACTATAATAAATGTGAAGGTATCCAATGTAGAGAACACTAGATGAACATGTAGAACTTAGTGCAAAAAATAGCCAAAGATTGAAATTTTTGGAAGATAAGGATATCTTAGTGTAAAATAATCTCTACATCATCATGATCTAATGCATTTTATAGTTTTTAAAATGGATGAGTATAAACAAAGATAGAAGAAAAAATAGGAATTTATAGGACAATAATTGAAAGATTTGTATTTTGAAAAGTGTTTTAAAATAGGGGAAAAGATAAGTCATTTATTATTTTGACTTGTGAGAAAAGGGAAAAATAGATCTAGAGAGAAATCAAGCTAGGATGGCGAGGAGATGGCATGCTAGATAGGGGAGGCTCTAGAGGCAGCAATAGGAGAACTACAGGTATGCAACTAAGAATCTCAAACTAGTTTTTGAAATTTGTATTGATTTAAGTGATTTTTTAGTAATTTTGAATTTTAAGCATTTTTAGACATCAAAATGAGACAAAATTAGATTCTAAGGGTAGAAAATAGGAAGATAGGAAATGGGTTTGGAGGGTTTAGGTATAAAATAAGAAAATTGTATTTTTTTTTTTAAATGTAAAGGGTCATCAGGCAAAAAGCACTAGCTCAACCCAGTCAACCCAGTAGGCTAGAAAATGAGCAGAATCCACAGTATCAACCCTTTAGGTATGGGTCAACCCTATACATTATGTAGGTTGAAGGCCTAGTTTGGAGTTTTTAGGTGGTCTGAAAGGTTTAGAATGGAAACTCAATACTAGGGAATGGAAAATAAGGGGTTTGACTTAGATTTTGAGTCAACCAAGTGAAAAGATAGGAAAATTTTAGTCAAACCTATTTGACAAAAGAGCTAAAATGATCTAAAAAAGCATGTAAAAGGTTAAAAGAGGGATAAAATGGCCCAAAATGACCAAATAAGATCAATAAGGATCGAGAAGGATAAAATTAAGATAAAATGAATAAAATAAAGTAATTTAGGTTTGTTTTTCTTTAAAAATGTAAAAATAATGTATTATGACTATACATGACATGGAGGAACTAATACATCCTTTATTATTTTCTTAGGTGTAGGGATGATAGAGATTTTAGAGACTTGTAGATGTGGCATGGTTATCAGACTTGTTTTATAGGTTTTTAGATGGAGATAGGGCTAGACTAGGATCCACAAGTCTAGGTAAAATAGTAGAGATGTGTTAGATCCCAATCAGTGTTGATATGTTAGTCATGTTCCTCAATTATTGGGAATGATTGACTAACACCTTCATATGGGAGGTGGATGAGGATATAGTAAAGGTGGATATCATGCCAAAGGATGTCCATGTTGTCTTGGGGATACCTATATTAAGAGCATAGGTGACCGTAGGGATATTAGATAGTCTAGAGGAGAGGATAGACTTAGCCATGCAAGCTATAAACTTAGAGATGATATTACTAGGTAGGAGAGTGAGTATTTTTGATGTCTAAACATCATATATTTTGGACATCCAAAATGTTGTGATAGGCCTTGTGACACAATAAGTGTTATGTCACAAGTCAGATGGTAAGGTACCACTATTTATGGTAGCCTTGAGCAAGATGATCTTAGAAGAGTGAGTTTTATATGACCTAGGCTCTGTCAACTAGGTCCAACTAGTACATGATATGTATGATATGATATTAAGAGGTCAAAGGACCATAAGATCGATCATATTGTTGATATCTTAGACATATGAGAGGTTTCTTATGTACCGACCAACTGGGTTGCCCCATGCGATCAATGATAGGTTACCTTGGGTACAGAGATAGAGGTAGGATTAGGTAACATAAGATATGACCCATGGGTTATCAATATAATTAATGAGATGTATAGACATCATGTGGAATCCATACAAGCACATAGCAGCTACATGGATGAGCTAGGACATAGTTACACTAGAGACAAAGAGGATAGAGGTTATTAGAAACTATTTTTGGTCTAAAGAGCCACATCTGGTGGCACAAGTATTAGGTAAAATGGGCTTACCTCATATAATGACACTAATATTAATGCCCAAGTAGTGGGTTCAACATGTGAGTAAGCCATGGGGAAGGAGAGGACTAGGGCCACTAGTAGTAAGGCTGACACTGAGGCTATGTCAAGAGTGACCATGGACTAATTGGGCATGATGAGGAGCTAAGCAGGAAGATAGGGTTGTAGAGGTATAGATACCAAATGTACCACTACCAACTCCATATTGAGATGAGTAACAACCACCAAGGGCATGGTGTCAATAGAGGCAAGAGGCAAAGGAGAGACTGGAGACTATTACCATCCCAAATGACCCCATAGGTGAGCTAGAGGAGATGATAGAGAGACCACTCAAATGAAATATAAGACTAACATGAGCCATGGCAATCAATTTTAAGCTAAGGAAGTGGCCTATAGAGGAGGTGATAGGAGGCCACGTAGATAGGGAGACTATGGTAGGTAGTCATGTAGATGACAAGATCATAGTAGTCGAGACATACACAGGTAAAAAGAGATGGTTAAATTATTTATTATATTTTATTTAGAAGATAGATAGATATTTTGAGATATAATAGTGATCTAATATCCATCTCCTTTGATTTTATAGGTGTATGTGAGGATGAGGAGGGGAGATGGGGGTCCCTAGTGAGGGGAACAATCTATGACATCCTAGATGAGACTATTTAGCCATATAACCCCATGATATTAGAGGATTTGAGTGTACCATCTTCTCTATCTTAGGTGAGATGGTTTAGATTAGTTCGAGAGGAAGTGAGGTAGATACAAGCATAGAGAGAGGATGCATCCAGTAGCAATGATGGGTGTAGGAGAGCTATAATCATGGTAAGCCCTAGCAAATAAGAGAGCTATGCATTTGGCTATAGTAGTGCAGACGATAGAGATCTGGACCCATCTAGTGGCTTCATAGATGCGATCAATGCACCTATATAGATAGGTAGAGGGATTGAGAATGTGAATGGCCTCTTCACAGTGTACCATTTATAAGAGTTAGATTGAGGCCTCAATAGGTAGTGTGGATAGGCCATGTTATAGACAGGATGGGACCTAGCCATAGGGTTGGAGCATTGTATATGGTTATATTTTTTGTATAAAATTCATGAGATATATATACATATGATGGATCATTTTGGCATATTACTATTGGATGTGTATGTTGTCATTATGGGTTATTATATTTGTTCATTATGGTTAAGGCTATAGATTCTTAGGATATATTTCTTTCTAGCACATGTATGTAGCTTTATTGTATATGCTATAATAAATATATGAGATGTGGCTTCTTTTCTAGCATTATGAAAGACACATGCATGGCTAAAAAGAAATAGGCAAAAAGGGACTTGGAAAAATATAATCAATCAAGAGAAATGTACTACACAGTATTTCAAGTTGGTAAATGTGTAATAACAAGAAATTACTAAGTATAAAGAGCTAAGAAAAGGAAAAACAAGATGGTAAAAAGGAATTTGTTTTTAAACCAATGTGAAAGATTTTTTCACCAAATTAAGATAAGTAAAATCATACTAATATCATGTTGGGAAGTATGACAAATAAAGAAATAAAAGGGAAGGTATGTAAAAGGGTAAAAATGGTAATAAAAACAAATTAAATAAGTCAATAAATCATACTAAATCATGCTGGTAAGTATGAAATAAAAACAAAATTACAAAAGATTGGTCTTAAATTGATCATACTAATTCAAGATGGGAAGTATGAAAAATTCAAGAAATGGCTGAAATCTTACCATGTTCTCAGAAAATAAGAAGATAAAAGGGGGAAATAAAAATAAATTAAGCATAAAACATACTAAATCAAGCTGGGAATCATGTAAAATGATGTGTAATTTCATAATCAATTGAATCTTGTCTCAAATTTGACACATGTAATTTAGATGGTGACTTCGGTATTGGAAAATTTTGTGAGGAGGGTCGAGTCCTATCCATGGTCTTACACTAGAACTCAATAAAGAGAACACCACTAGGGTGAAATAAATAATAAAATTAGGTAATCAAGGATGTAGGTAATTAGAAGTAAAAGATGGTAATTTTTGAAGATGGTCAGGTCAAATTTGTGGTCTTATAATGCAACTCACAAATGAAATCCCAAGGGGAGTGATCAATAGACAAAACAATATTTATTAAAAGGAAATAAGGGATATAGGCAATGAAAAAGGGAGTGTAAAAATCAATACGTAAGCATATTATGATAATACCGTAGGAGGCAAGAGGCATACTAAGGACATGATAAGACACTAAGTGACTAGTGGTTGTCTATGTACAAAGGAAACCTATTAGCTATAGACACAAAGCTTTATAGGAAAATAAGTATGATACTAAGATCAACTCATAAAGGTAGATTGGTACAAGAAAATTAAAATGGACCTACCTTCCCATGACAAGTTCCACATTCTTTAGGACCCCTTATAGAGTCATCAGTCTACTGTGAAGATTAGGTACTTGCATGAGAAAGTAGGTAGCACTAAAAGATTTTTTTATTCTCCTCTTCTAATATACTAGCCTACTACACCCCAAAAGACCTCATCTCTACCATGAGGCCAATTGTGGAGTTTGAGATTCAATTAGAACAAGGATATGTGTTTTGAATCATGTCTTTTAGTGTGATTTTAATTTTAAAAATATATTTTCCTTTTAATATTATTGCCTTTTATTTCAATGATTTGGTTTTTAACTTTATTTTGAAGGCTTTTTAATATTCCTCCTCCATACAAATTTGGAATGACCAATCATGACAAAGATAATGATACACATGAATGAGGTGTAGGCTAAGGCTAAAGGAAGCTAAGTACTAAAAGACAAAGACTGACTATGACACTTAGGATTGGCAATGAACTAGCATGTGATATCAAGTGTCAACCATGTATATACTTAGTTTGTGGAAAAAGGAAAAGGGAAAAAGGAGATCCAAAATGGACCGGTGAAAGGAGATAATAATAAGATAAATTTTTTGCTAACTAATCACATGGTAAAGAGAGATAATAACCAAGGGAAACATGGTATGTATAACCAAATCACCATGATAAATTATCTATGAAAAATAAGGATAAGAAATCAAAATAATCATAAAGATACAAAAGAGAGTTTTGAGAAAAACTCTAGGGAAAAGGTAAGGGATATCAATGATAAATAAAAGATAATCATATGCAAAATATAAAAGATAAGTAAGATATAGTATAATAAGAAATAAATCATGATATAAGATAAGCAAAAATTTGACACAATGTTAAATGATATAATAGATAGAACTGAGAGTGGAGCATGCATCCAATCCAATATAAATGTGAAATCACCATGCATGTGCTCATATATACTAGTAAATTTATCCACACACATTATCCAATACATCAGATAAGTCTCTATGAAGTTGTAATCAAACTCCTGCTAAAGTTTCATCAATCTTCAATGAATACTCAGCAAATACTTCTTTTTTTATCTCCTCAACTAAAAAAGTATGAATATTCAAAGGATCATGTTGAGGAGGAAAATTAGGCAAAGGCTAGTTAGGAGAATGTGTCAGATAAGGATCTATGGGAGGATAAGGAATCACCAGTGGAGAAGGATCCATAGGTGAAGGACTCATGGGTGGAGAAGGATCCATAGGTGAGGGAAGGTCCACAGGTGAAGGAATCATAGGTGGAGGCATATAAGGTGGTGAAGGGACCACTAGAGGTGGAGCTATGGGAGAAGAATGAGAATCCTTCTTATGGGAATGACCTATGGGAGGAGTAGTAAAAGGTATGGGAATGGCTATAAGGTGATATTTAAGATGTTGTAGGATATGATAATGATCGGTGTGATGTGTGTCATGTAAATGCCATAGATAATACCTCACTATACTTAGGAAAATATTCAAGTACCTTTAAGGGATTTATGGCTTTATCTGATGATGGGGAAGAAGGATGAAAGGTATTAATATATTATTGTAACTTGTGATAATGGGTGGAAGAATGGTTATCTATCCCATAAAATCAATAGATATGCTTATAAGTGGTTTTAGTAGAACCACTCATGGAAGGAGGTATAATAGGATTAGAAGAAGTCAGAGAGCAGTCATTAGCCCATTTGGTGGGAGAGGAGTCATCTTAGGTAAAGTAAGTAAACCATTACCAAGGGAGGGTGATGATGAGGAAGGAATGAAACTAGGATTAGTGGAAGGATCAATAGCATCAAAAATAGGGGTAGGCTCAACAACAGTAGGAGTGGAAATAGGATCAACTATAGTAGAAGAGGCTCAACTATAGCATGCTTTATTAAAGGAGGGGTAGGATCTATAGAAGGTTTAAGGATATTTTCACTAACCTCAAGGGTAAACCAACTATGAGGGTTAGGGTACCTAGAAAAATGGTAAGGCCCAGTCATAGCATGATCCATGAGCATAGTCCTACATGGTTCCTCAAAAACTAGAGGTTTCAACACCATCTCTACCCTATAATAAAGGGGGAAATGCAAGAATCAGGAACTATAAGTGAACAAAAATGATGAGATGCATGAAAAGACTTAAGTAAAGAAGAACAATAACAAATAATCTTAGCATCATAGGCATATACAAGACAACCTAACAATGGATCATCTAAAGAATAACCATCATCATAATCTAGGGTATGAATATCAATGACATAGGTAAGGATAATCTTGTCGTCTAATGAAGAATGGTGAATAGAATGCCTAGTCTTAGTTAAGACTATAGGAATTTCATCACAAGGAAGTTTGCAAGAATGAGACTTTAGATGAGATGAGGTGAGAGATCAAAAGTTTTGATCGTTAAGTTAATCTCATCAGGTTCATCATCATTGAAATCTAAAATATTAGGATTAATGTTACCTTTGAGCTTGGGATTCCCATTGTAACCTCAAGTTGAGTTAACAAAAAAGTTGAGGCATTGAGACTCACAAAATAGAACACTTGGAAAAGGTTCAAGAGTAAGAATGTTGAAGACACCACAATCTTGGAATTGTTTAAAATTCCAAGGGTTAGTGTCACCTTGAATCCTATAAATGGCTCCATTATGAGGAAATTGTACACATTGGTAGGTGGAAGAAGTGATAGCTCTCATGCGATGAGTCCATGGCCTACCAAGCAAGATGTTATAAGAAAGGGGGAAGTTAAATATCATTACCTTCATATGGATAGTTATAGGTGGGATGGGAATAGGAAGCCATATGTAACCTAGATGAGGTATTTGCCTTCTATTATATCCTCGTCATGTGTTATGTGTAGACTTAAGATTTCATTTAGCATATCCAAGAATCTTAATGAAATCAAGAGAAACAGCATAGATGTTAGAACCCTTATTAATCAATGCACACTTAACTTGGATATCATTGATTTAAATGCTAATAAATAAGGGAGGATCATCTGCATGAATTAGAATCTTGTCGAGAATCATAAATGTGATAGGAAATTTTAAAGAAAGAGAAGTGTTTATGGTTTCATCAATGTTGATAGACATCTCTTCACATTGTTTTAGAATACTATCTTCAGAACCAGATAAAGCTACCTCCAATCATATGAGGGGAGGGAAAGGGATATTCATCTCCAATAAGAACTACATGAAATGGTTTCTATGATGTGGAGAAGTCCTCATGAGTTTAAAGAATAGAATTTGGGATGGGATATTAGTGAGCTCTGCAATGGGATCCCACTCATTATAGCCCATAAGAAGGTTGTTAGATATAGGTGCATAATGGTTAAGGAGGTCCTTAGTAGGAGGAATAGAATTACATTATAATTTTTATTGATAAGAAGAAGAAGAAACTTTGGAACAAGGTGGTAAATCATGTTGAGATGATAAACTAGTTGGTTTAAATTGATTTTAAGAATGAGAAGTGTTAGTAGAATTTTGATTATTATTAGCATTGGAAGATGATGGAAGAGTGGTAGAAATAGAATGGGATGTGTTATCTAAGGGAGAATCATAAATTAGATCATCAAAAGTGATAATATATTCTTTCCCTAACTCATTTAAATGAGATGAGAAGAATCCCGGATAACATGATATGTCTTATGGGAAGGAGAAGTGTAGATAGGTTGGGAATCAATGAAAGCCAACACCCTTCAAATATTATTCATGTTAACCACATTCTCTTTAGAATCTAGTTCAATAAGACTTTCTACATTATTGGTGGAAAGGGTGGGCTTGTCTTAATTTTCTTGGATAGGTTGATGATTAGGTAAAAGATCTTTATAGATAGCCAAATGAGCATTTGCTTGATTTAAAGCTTGATTTTTGTCATTTGATTTATAGTCCTTAAAATCAATCTCATAGGCTTGTTGATGCTTGTGGATGATGGAATTATGATTGAAATTAGGTCCAAAAATAAAATCCATGGCTAAATTACAAAGTTGTTTATAGGTCTCATGAGAACGACCCCAACTAGTGTGAAACCAACAAAATTTATTAAGATCATA
>JARHVA010002167.1:2735000-2763746 GCA_037957365.1 Torreya grandis | reverse complement strand
ACAAAATTAAGAAATAAAATAATTAAATAAATATAAATATGTACCTTCACATACATTTTTTACCATACATATGATGTTGCATGTGACGCAGATTATGGAAGGTGCCAAATTAGAAAATTGATAGGGAGAACTAAAAAATGAGAGAAAAATCCAAACTTATTCAAAAATCATCCATTAGTAACACAATTTTTTTTTTACTTCACTTGTATCCTAGAGATTCTTTTAGTTCATAATAGGGACCTACGGAACCTAATATATGAGAAAATATGGAATGTGGATGACAATAACCAAAAATATATATAGTTTTTCAAATATGGGTCACTATAATATTTTAATGCAATTTATGATGTATATTTCATTATTTTATATAAAATGTGACCATATGAATCGTCAAAAATGAAAAAAAATATGTGGAAAAAATGACATCTTAATAAAGTAGAAAAAAATATAGACAAAAATTAGATGTGTAGGAAATATGGTTGTAAAGCAATCCAATGTAATAATTTTTTTTTATGTCAATTAAAGAAAATAAAAAGAATTTAATATGGCTATAATAAAATAAAATTTAAGGTAAGTGAAAAATTAAATCCAACAAAGGTGATCAAAATATACTAAAATGACTATATTTATATAAAATGTGATCATACATATGGTCTAAAATAAAAAGATAATGTGTAACAAAATGATATCTTAAGCAAGTAGATAGAAATATTGTTAAAAAAATGTGTAGGAAATATGATTATAAAACTATCCAATGTAATAAAAATTAAAACTTATGTCAAATAAAAAATATAAAAGGAATTTAATATTATTATAACAATATATAATGTAAGATACGTGAAAAAATAAATCAAACAAAGTGGATCCAAATATCTTGAAATGAATTTAACATGTAATACAAGTGAAAATTTAAATAAAATATGGCATGTAACAAAATAAAGACTCTAATGAGTGAAAACTAAAACTAAATTATTTTTATAAAGCTTAATGTATAAATGAATAAACATATATAGACATAAATATTATGAACAAATATGGTGAGGATATGAAAGGCAATGGGTATTTGTGAGGAAGGATTAGATTTATTCTATGAGTTCTTATCATGAAAATCATAAATTAAAAATACCAAATGTGTCATAATGAAATTTAAGAGACAAATATGAAGCATATAGATTAAAAATGAGCATTTTTTAATTATTTTATAGAAAATTTAAGCATATCTATGGTTAAAAATAAAAAAAATTTGTGTAAAAAAATGATCTATTAAGTAAGTAGATAGAAATATTGACAAAAAAATACGTGTAGGAAATATGATTGTAAATCTATACAATGTAATATTACCAATTAAATCAGATAATAATAATTTAAAACAACTTTAAAAAAATATAATGTAATATAATAAAAAATTTAAATCAAACAAAGGAATTGAAATACATTAATTTAACTATAACAACATGTAAGGAAATTAAAAAATGAAAATAAAATAGGACATGCAACAAAAGAAACTAAGAATCTAATGATAAAAACCTCAAAATCAATGATTATGCTAAATATAAATGTGCACATTCATGAAAATATAGATATATATCTATTATGAATAAATATGGTGGGGATATGAAAGGTGATAGGTGTCTGTGAGGAAGGACTAGTTTTATTTTATCACTTATTATGATGCAACTCATAAACTAAAAATACAAGATGCATCATAATGACATTTAAGAGCCAAATATAAAGCAAAAGAATAAAAAATGGGAATTTTTTCATTATTTTATATAAAATGTGAGAATATGTATGGTCAAAAATATGTGTAAAAAAATGATATCTTAAGCAAGTAGATAGAAATATCGACCAAAAAAATGTGTAGGAAATATGATGGTAAATCTATCTAATGTAATAGAAATGAAAACTTGTGCCAACTAAATCAGATAAAATATTTTAATATGACTATAAAAAAATCTAATGTAAGATAAGTGAAAATTTAAATCAAATAAATGGGATCAAAATATACTAAAATGACTATAAGAACATGTAATACAATAAAAAAAATTAAATAAAATAGGACATGTAACAAAATAAAGTAAAGACTCTAATGAGTGAAAACTAAAAGTAAATTATTATGAAAAATATTAATTTATAAATTAATGAACATATATATACATAAATATGATGAAAAAATATGGTGGGGATATAAAAGGAGATGGTTTTTTGTGAGGAAGGACTAGTTTTATTCTATGATTTTTTATGATGCAACTCATAAACTAAAAAAGCAGGATGTGTCACAATGAAATTTAAGAGCCAAATATGAATCAAATAGATTTAAAAAATGGGAAAATTTCATTGGTTTATAAAAAATGTGATCATATTCATGGTAAAAAAATAAAAAACATGTCTAACAATATTATATGTTAAGCAAGTCAATAAAAATATCAACAAAAAAATGTGTAAGAAATATGATTGTAAATTTATCCAATGTAATAAAAAAGAAATATTATGCCAATTAAATAAAATAAAAATAATTTAATATGAATATAAAAAAATCTAATGAAATATAAGTGAATATTTAAATCAAACAAAAGGTATCAAAATATATTAAAATGACTATAAAAAAATGTAAGATAATAGAAAATTTAAATAAAATAGGACATGTAACAAAAGAAACTAAAGACTATAATGAGTGAAACCTAAAAATCACTTGTGCTAAAGCTAAATTTATAAATCCATGAACATCTAGAGACATAGCTATGATGAATAAATATAATGGTGCTATGAAAGGTGATGGGTGTTTGTGAGGAAAGCCTAGTTTTATTCTATGAGTTTTTATGATGCAACTCATAAACTAAAAAGCAAAGATGCATTATATAGACATGTAAGATAAAAATATGAAGAAAATATATAATATGTGAATATAAATAAGATTTATGTGATAAATTAATATAAATATCCAGTAAGGGGATATTTTAGAATATAAAATGTAAATATAAATAAATAGGGTTCCACAAGGGTGATAGGGTGATGTATAAATTCTTAGTAGAGACAAAACACTCTAATCAAGTGGTAAGGCTAAAAATTGTGACACTAAGGACATAAAGAACCATGCCTGGTAAGAATAATATTGGGATACCAATTAAAGTATAAATATCATCCCATGATTTTCAAATGCATGAACATTAAAATGATCCTACCTTCACATAATGGGTTCCCCACACCTTGGGACCCCTCAGAGAGTTATTTATCTACAATAAAAACTGGGTACTTATGTTTTAAAATAGGTTTAAATATAATTTAATGTATATGAGATACCTCATACCCTAATTTATTGGTCGACCACACCCCCAAAGGACCTGAGATCTATCATGATGCCAATTTTGGAGTTTGAGCTTATACTAGAATAAAGGGTGAAACAAAGAAGGTCACATATTTTAGTGTGATTAGAATTTTAAAGATATATTTTTACTTTTAAAATTAAATTTTCTATGATTTTTATTTGAATATTTTGGATTTTTATATGTTCCTCCTCCATAATTTTTTTAAAATACCAATAATGGGTGTTAAATATGATTAAAGAAATAGAGCCTATGCTTAGAAACTAAAGAAGATAATTTAGACACAATGATTCCTAAATACTCATAGAGTTTCACCATAAAAATAAGTTAAATATTGAAACTAACAAAAGTGGGCTTAAGTGAAAATAAATGGAAAATATGGGGATCATGGAATATCCATCCATGAAATAGGGTGATACAATGAGTTAATTCTAGTAGTTGACCACAAAAAAGAAGAAATTTTATTTATAAGTGACTAGGAAAAAGAGGGGATATATAAATACATAATAATTCAAGTCAAATCATATAAATTGAAACTCTAATGATGGAAATAATATGAAATATGTAAATCATGGCACTAGGGAATTCATCCATACCTACATAGGTTTTATAACAAGCATACATAGGATAAATAATCCCAAAATATGTGAACACAAAAATATAAAAAAAATAACCATCAAGTAAATTATATATATATATATATATATATATATATATATATATATATATATATATATATATATATATAATGAGGCATCCCAAAAAGAAGGTGATGGAGTATTAAAAACTCAAAGGTGTTACCAAATATCCACAAAGGAAGCTAAGGCAAAGTGTAAATATGATCACAAAATATAATAAAAATGAAAAAAAAGTAAAATATAAATAATAATAACACAAAACAACAAGCAAAAGATATATAAAAGAAGAACATTTGAAATACAAGTGTATTTTTTCATAAGGTTTCTTGAAGCTAAATTTTATTGCCTATAAGGTGTGAAAATTTATTTATTATTAACTCATTATCAGGATGGTGATATAATGAGAATGTGCATCATAATATTCCCCCAAATAATTCTTGAATATAAGTATGGGAATAAAGAGATCCCCCAAAGTTTAAAATATTAAAAGTTTATGCATCACAAGATGCCCCCACATGTGTATGAAGAAAAGGGTGGGAATTAAAAAATGCACAAAAATATGTGATAATAAAATGATAAGCATAAAAATATGCCCCAACTTATGGTATATAGGTGATTTGTAGTTAACTTTAAATATAAATAGGCCTAATAATGATATCATTTTTTTGTTACAATAAGAAATGTGGCATTTAGGGAAATGTTAGGATCTTTATGAGGTGATAGTAAATTGTGTTGTATGTTATTAGCCTATAAATATAATTTTTTTTTATATAAATAGGTTTAACTATATCATATTGGTCTATAAAATTAGGGATTTGTCTCCTAATCTCAATTATATCATCTAGGTTGATAAAATTCATTGAAATTGGTAGATGATAATCATAATAGATTTTATATTTTAATGTATTATAATTAATAGGAATAAATATAATACTATATTAGGATAATTTGTCTTGAATGATATAGTTGGGTGGGATATAAAAACATGTATAAGGATAATTTATGGCATGCTCGGTTTATTTGGATAAATCATGAACTACATCAACAAATTTTGGCTCATGTTTGATGTAATTGGATAAAATGTGAAGAACCATATAAATATTTTTTTGGTCATGAATAATTAATTTTGATAAATAAATATTAATTATATCAACACATTTTAAGTTTTCTTATATAACTAGATAAAATTGTAATAAATGTATTGGAACATTTTAGGTCATGACTGTTGTATTTGCATAAAATAGGAAGAACTATATCAACACATTCTATATCATGATCAATATAATTACTTGTAATGGTAATTTTATTTATAATTGTATCAATAAATTATGTCATGGTATATGTATTTGTTTGTAATTGGTTGTAACCAAATGTATTAGGGTAGATAATTCAATCATATTAAGTTGAGTGTAATAGAACTATATTAACATGGCTTACATAATCATAAATAAATGATTGTGAATATTTAGATGATTTGGATTTTGAAAATAAAGGTGTACTTTTAGGATAGATTTAATTAGTCTTGTAAAATTATGATAAGAATAAACATGATATATAATGTGATTTGAAATAGGAATTTAAACTAGGTGCTCTTCATAAGTTGAGGAGTCAAAAATAGTTAATTGTATATGATAAGATTGAATGTTATCTTAAGTTTGATTATTAATCCACATAACACTTTCCAAAGGTAATATAGAGGGTGGGTATGAGTTGATGAAATCATCCCACTATTACTTGAGTTAGGTTGAGGGTTGCTAGAAATGGGAAAATCATAAGATGGATTTTCATCCATGTTATAATAGTCATCAATATGAGGATATTCATCTTCCCCCAATATATAAAAATAATTAAAATGGTAGTTAGGAAAATAATTTTAGATTATAAATCAGAAAATTACCATGGGTTTTTTTTGTCAATGATGGATGTATCATTAATTTAAATATTTGATATCATGTTAGGGTATTTAGCTCTATCATAAGAATCATCATCATAAATGGGAAAATATTTATGTTTATTGTTGACTATCTAAGAAGTGAAATAAAGTGGATCATATATCATGACGTGATCATAGTAAGTGGTAAGGTAATTTTTAGCCAATTTGGTTACCCTTGGTTATACTAGTTCAAAACTTGGACTTTGTCTTTTTAAATTTGTTGATAGCCTCTAGTACGTCATGGTTTTGATGTCATGATTTATCATTAGGTGATGTCTTATTCCTTGGTTATTAGGTTATGTCAATGTTTCAAAGGTCTATTCTAAGTCCAAGAGTCATGTCCCTCAGTTTCATAGTCAATCTCCATGGTCTTGGTCCTCTCATGAAACATTTAGGATTGTTTAAGGTAAATTTGGCAATGTTAAGGTTCTTTTGTAGAGTTTAAATTTGTGTTTGGTCCAAGTTAAGACATTGGTGAGATGATAGTTATTTAATATGGCATGGTTATCTTAGTGATTAGGTGCATGAAGAGGCAATGTTATGAGAAATAAACATTACAATTCCACATTTTGGATAAGTTAAGGTACTTTTAAAAATGTTAAGGTTTCTATTATTTTGGTATGTTGTTTGTTGTAATGTCTTTGGAAGTGTTTTCAATGAATAATTAAAGCATGAAAAGGTTAGAAATGTATATGAAGAGTTAGTAAAGGTAACTTGAAAATAGGTGGCACTTGATGAACATCATAGTACACTCCCTTCTATCATACACACAGTCAGCATGTAAGCTCTCCCTCTCCCCAATGTATAATTGATTTATCCACTTTTTTCAATGTCCAAAGATAGAATTTTGTCATAAAGGTTAGTAGTGGTCATTATTAAATATTTTTTATACATTAAATTTCCACTCTCCAAATCAAGAAGTAACTCATTTGGTCTTAGTACAAAATAACATAGGTTTGTTTCAAGAAAACACAACAAGGTAGTAGGCCTACATAGTGAGATTTTGAATTTTTGAAGGGGTTAAATGGATTATTAATAAAATTTAAGATCCATTCAGTAGTATTAAAATATCCTTGACACCCCATATGTTTATCAAGCACAGTTCCAATGCCCAAAAGGTATCAAGTCATGCATGTTTTATGAGTGTTATAGGTTGCAGGTCTAAATTGGAGTGATGTAAAATAAATGATCATATTAGGAATAATTATACCTAGGTCTCACATGGAGTGTAAATTCTCTCTAAAGGTCCTAAATCTATATGACCAATCAAAACACTAGATGACTATCTACAAGCCTATTCAACTACTTCACTAGGAAAATTGTTCAATCATAAAAGGAGATGGTTTGAGTATAAAATGAACCATGATTAATGTAAGGCACGTGGAGATACTATTTATAGTGATAAAAGTGACCAAAAGGGTATAGATATGGAAAAACATAGGTAAAATGTCTAGTCTGACCTAAAACCCTCACTATGATATTAAAGTGTGGAGCTTATTTTTAACCATGATAGAATTATGAATGATATAAATATACATACATATACCTAAGGGAGGATGGATTAATCCTTGAGAATACAAAGCCTCATGGTTCCTCTTTTGCTCTAAATCTCTCTTTCAAGTATATACCTATAAGTTATAGGCTCGAGAGGCCCATTCCTACACCTAAGAAGTCATTGGAGGTATGCATGGTCTACCAATAATAATTAGAAATTTATATAAGTGTTTATAAAATAAATTTGTGAAATTATTTTTGTAGAAGAGGAATTGTTCTCTATGAGTAAAATTTAAGAGCCTAAACTACTCTAAAACCATGTTTTCTCTTAAAAAAGCTCGATAGGACTGATAATTTTGTATTCAAAATATAGGAAGTATTTTCATGGGTTATTAAGATATTTAGGATAGATGGGGGGTATACACTCAAAATTTGTGGTATTGGTTTTGATCTTAAGGCCCCAAATTTTATGAATTAACCTTAAGAAGTAATAGGTCTAAAATCCTACCAAGACCCCAATTAGAGCTCGATGGCTTAAAAAATGCCTTATAAGTGATATAAAACACTCAAATGTCTTATAATATGTAGGGAACACCTAAAAATTTCAAATACACCTACTTGAGTAAAGTACTAGCACATGTGGGTAAGAAAACATAAAAAAATAGCCTAAATTTGTAGGTTACAGGCCTAAATCAAGGTATAGAGATATATGCATAATTTTTGATCATTTTAGGAGGTTTATTAAGCCTATAAAAAGGTTTATGATCCATTTTTATAATAATCTTAGAGCATACTAAAATAACCCCAAATAGTTTTTTTTGAAGTTGCATATCAGAGTACACAATGGATGCATAATAGACCCAAACCTCTCTTGCTAAAGAAAGTGATACACACTTAGTGTACCCACATACACATAATAAAAAATGTTAATTTTAACATTTTGAGTCATTAGTGATCACAAAAATTCACAACATGAAAATTAAGAGAACATTGTCCCTAATGACCATCAGGTGTAATATCCAACATTCAAAACACATATGGTAACTTGAAATTAGAAGAGTGCAAATGGGTTAAGCTAAGGCCCATGAACATACAACTAGAATAAAATAACTCATATAATTATTTAAATCAATTCATAATCATGTTTTCCATGGTCCAAGTATAGGGATGAAGTTATAATCATACCTTACTACATCCTCCAATGGGTAATGATATAGTGGCAGTCAATCCTTGAATCATTATAATAGATTTAAAATTGGTAAATAACCAATATAATAGACTAAAAATGATGGGAAGAGGAATTAATACACCTAAAGTTCATGGCATCCTCCCCCCACCCACCAACACACACATACACATATATAATCCCTAATATTGATATCTTATCAACTAATGTTCAATGAAGGAAATACTTATTATCCCCATGAATTAAAACACTCACATTAGTGTTTTAGTCAATTCTACAATCTAGAATTTATGGTATAATTTTAACTTTTACAACATTAACCTTCAATCAATTTAAGGAATTTTTTGAAGAATTAACTCACTTCCCATTAACTCATACCAAGTATTTTTAGCATAAAAGAGTAACATGTTCACCTATGCCTAAAAGTATCTTATTAATTCATATAATGGTTCCAAATGAACCTATTGTGGAAGCATAAAAGCAATGAGATTTACATACATACTTATAGCAATGACTACTCAGTAAGAATATCTAGCCAATCATGAGAAGAAATTAATATTCATATTACCACATAGGAAATTGATATCCACAACCACATTATCAATGACTTCATTATATAAGCATATAATAATGAAAGGCATCAAATAACATTCTATTAGATAGATATTTTATGGTTGGTCAAAATTACCTAGGAAATCATGGGATTAAATCCCCTTCATTTAATAGTGAAGCTCCCATGCAAATATGTCTATCTATTTCTAATTATTTTCTACTTAAAGTTATTCACTGAGTATGCAAATTACATACAAGTTATTCCAATTTGGGGTATTACTTTAATCACTTTATTCATGAGCCATAAAAAAGGGATTTTTTAACAAGTAAGCAATTGGTTCTAGGAATGTGAACACAATTTTAGATAGGTTGAAGAATAAGAAAAAACTAGAATGCTTGAGAAAGGAGAGAAATAAGAGAAATGCACTTCAGAATAAATAGTTTTGCAAATTTTAATATATACATGAAAATAAATAAGAATATAATTATGATAACCTTTTCAACAAATGATCAAGAAAACAATGAATTCAATTAGGATAAATATATAACACAAAGTTTACCATTCTATATTCATAAAACACACATAATGATTGACTTAAACACAAAGTTCTCTAGAAAATAAACTTCCTTCTTATTCACTTTCAACAAAATTCATATGAAATAGTCTATATATCTAAACACAAAGTTTTAAATTCCTTAAAATTTTCTATACAATGGCTATAATTTCTTGAATCTAATAATTATTATCTCCATCCATGCAAGCCTACACTTATATTTATACAAAATAAGATGCCAAAGGCAAATAAGAGTAGACTTATTAAATTCCTATGTGATACACAAAAAGTTTAATGCTATTGAGTGGCATCTTTTTTGAATTTCTCTTTTGTAGCATGCAATATTTGATGACAAGTGGTAATGTTTAGTCTCCTTGTTTGGATCAAACACTAACTCTTTGCATGCTATGTAGAAGTAGCTCTAGTAATATTTTTTTACAAAATGACTTTAAAAAATGGTGTTTTGACCAAATTACTTAAGTTTAAATTTTACAAAGTAATTTTACTTTAAAAATAAATCATCTAATGACATCAATTTATAAATAAATTACTTGAAACAAGATTACTTAAAGTACATTTGAGGAAAGAAAAGACAATTGAAGAAGAAAGAAAATAAGGTATTAAAACTTGAAGAAAATATCTAATCTAAATCTTGAACTTTAGATATGCTACTCTCTCTATACTTGATGTGTTGAGACATCATCAGTTGTATTATTGCATCATTTGATTTGCTGAATAATTGTCTTTCTATTTCAAATCTTAGCATTTCCTTTTAAATTCTTCTACTATAAGATTTCATTTGTTCAATTTTTGGCTCTAGTCTCTTTATCTAATGTTGAAACTTGATTAACTCCTTAAAATAATTATCTATGAAATGAATTTTAACTTTGTGTATCAATCACTTGAACTACTCATACAACTACTCAGATGTTCTTATAACATTATTAGACCAGTCACCAATAAGACCAAAAAGGAAATATTCTAGATTTACTTTTTTATTGTCAAATTCCTCCTTCAAAGTCATCATTTCTTCACATATTTCTTCCAAAATATGCATATGAAAAGATAAGAGATACTCCTCTTATTTTATATTCTTTGCAAATCCTTTTGGATCAATATTTTTTTTAATCAAAACTTTCTCACTCAAATTACTTATTGTTTGAAAAAATTCTAATTGTAATCCAACAATCCCATTTTCACTATCAATTTCCTTTATTATTATCTTCAACTCAGCTAATTTATTTACAATGTTAATATGAATTCCTAGAACATTAGGGAAGAGCTTATGAACATTATAATGCATCTTTTCAATACAATCATCAATAACCTTTGCATTATCCCTAGTTTATTCTACTTTAATGATCACTTGCTGCTCAATTAATTCTCTTGATATAATAGATGGATATGGATTAGACCTAGAAACCTTAGTTATTATTTAACAAATTTATGCATTTTACTCCTTCAATTTGTCCTTAGTAGCCTTCTCTTCATCAATATTTTTAAAGAAAGTGTTTATTAAAGTTTGGGTGTCTTATTTCAAACATTTAGTGGTAACCTCTTTGAGAGATACCTTTGCGAATTATAAATCTTTCTCAGTAACTTCCTTTTTACTCATTAATTGTGGAGGAGTTAACACCTCTACAAAAAATTTCCTTGAATATTCAATTACCAATTTTGAAGTTACTTTAGCTAGTTTGGGATTTTTACCTTTCTTATCTAGACTCTTTAGTAGTTACAATTCTATCTCCTCAATATTTATCACTTCTTTAGCTTTTGTAGTAGTTTGCATAGCTAACCAAGATGAGAAGTCTATATAAGTTGAAATATCTACATGGACTACCATCTACTACCAATCATTTTTATGCATTATTTCCTAAGAAGGAACTTTCTGTGCCCTAGTTTCTTTCTATATTTATTTCTCTGCTTGCTTTTCATCCTAATTTTCTATTGTTCCTTCTTTCTCAATGACTATTTATTTATCAATAATTGCTTCCTTCTCATTAGATTTATTAGTAATTTCCCTTGTCACTGCCCCAAGCTCTTTTTCTTTCTCAACTTCTTCTTCTTTTACTACCTCTACTATTTATTTTTTAGGTTCATCTTCTTTCCCTTTTTCAACCACTTCCTCCCAAGATTTATTCTTAGGCTCAACTATTTTTTCCAAATTTTATTGTTTTTCTTCTTGAGATGGGTTCTCCTTTTTAGTAGTCATGTTTTTAGGATCTTTCTCAATGGAAATTTATTCTACTGAAGGAGGTGGTGGTGTTAAAATAGATGGAGATAATGGAGGAGGAGGAATTTTTTTTAAATGTATTTCTTAGGATCTTTGGTATCATGAGACTTATGGGTTGGTATGAGTAATGATGGATCTATGATGGGTGAAGTGGAATTTGGAATGGAAGGAGTGGTAGAAACAACAAGAATAATATTATCAGTAGAAGGGACCAATGGTGGAGTAGAAACAACTGGTTAAATTGGCTCTTTGTCTTTCAGTATAAAATATGTATCATCCACATTTCTCTTTAGCTTCAATTTATTTACATGTCCTTTGCTACTTTATACTTATACTATTTCTTTTATTTTTTGACCCACATGAGTGGTATCACTTATTAAATCCTTCATACAATAGACTTTGTTAATAATATAGGTAGAAGTCATTGCCAAAACATTAAAAGTTCTATCAGGAATAGTCTCATCTTGATCTTTATAAAAAATGATTAATAGAAGTGGGACATTATCCCCTATTACATGAAAATCATCACTGGTGACAACCCCATCATCTTCCATATCTTTGAGGATAGTGGCTAGATCAGAAGCATGAATTTTTTCAATAGTCAATCTACTATTTTCTCTTCTTCTCATATCAAATTCATCTCTATAATCAGTCAAAAAATCCTCAAGTGCTAGAATATACATGTATTCTAGAGAAACTATATTTTGAGCCACCCCTCTATGATCAAAATTAACTCTAAACTCAAAATGTGTTTGAGTGTAATGATGGTACATCTCTTTATGTACATTCCTAGCCTTATAAATTATTGGGCAATGATAATGACTAATAACAATGGGAAAGTTGATGGTTTCACAGTGAGATTTTGACTAAAAGTCAAGTAGTTCAACAAGTTGTCTACATAATACCATGAGAATCCACTTGTCACTTGGGTATCTACATAATTTGATAGGTGTTCTTGAGAAACCTCCAACCCTGATGTATGTAAAGTCAAGGGACTAAATGAAAATGTAGCCATATTGTGAATTGTATCCCATGCTTCATCTGCTACTCTTCTATGTTTCAGGGCTACATTTAACTTACAAATGAGTTCATAAAATAACCTATCATTAACTATAATGTAATGTTTATATTACTTTGAAAGAACTAGTTGAGGATAATACTCATATATTGGCATAGATGCTAGTGTGCCTTTTTTTCTTAACCTTGAAAAGGCTCCACTTGAAGCTACTGCATACACAATATAAGAAGTTATTTTGAAATAAAAAGTCTATAATACATTCCTCAACTATTGATCCATATTATCACTTATCATTCTTGCCCATTCAATCCTGATAGAGCTTTAGGTGACATAAATAGTTTTGATATAAGCATACATCCAAGGTGATAAACATTTGGCATTCTTATCTCCATTAATTTTGTATAGTAATTGAATGATGTCATCAAATTATTAAATGAAGTATAATCTTATTATCTACTTTAGGAACCTTGAGGCTTGTTTCACTTTATTCAAGTAATATGTATTTATTATCTTAATACATTTTGAGGTCTTATTTTCCCATTACTTAGTAGCTTTTTCCATTATTACATCAGTCACCTTTGGTGACATTAGGATCTTTAAATAGTAGTTGAGATATTGAACATCTAATCTTATAAATACATTTTTAGCAGCATCTATCACAACCCTAGTAAGGGAGTCATAATACTTGGCACATGTCAATACAAATTTAAGAAGATGAGTTGAGCTTGGGAAAGCTACATCTTGTAAAATTACACAACTAGTCATATCATGCATGATTGGAGTCTTAACTATGGATTTGGATCTCTTTAATAATTTAGTCATAAACACATGCCTCATATTTGTATCACTTATCTCAGTTGGCTTAGAAATGATGCTTGATTCAATTGGGTATCCCTTATATTCATACTTTATCTTGGCTTCTTGTGATTTAACTCTCTTGACTTTTTTTTTACTTTCCTACTTTACTCTAGAATTTCTTCAAGTGTAAATTCTTGGACTTATTCAATTTGTGTTTCTTGTAATTCCAATTTAGCTACTTCTTCTTCTGATCTTCCTAATCCTTCTGATCTAGATATTGGCTCTAATAACTCTAAAAAACTTGATAAGTGATTTTAAACACTTAGTGGCAACTCTAAATAGTTTAGAAATGTTGAGAAAAGAGTCAACTTATTATTCTTACAACATCCCTACGTAAGTCTCAAGTTTTAAGTAGAAAAAAGTCTTGAAGATCCCTAAGTAACTCATATTTAAGTAATAGGGTCTCACAACCCTAGGTTTGTCTAAAAATTTCACAAGTCTTAAGCATTTAGAAACTTGGGTAGGTCACAAGTGGTATGCATAGACAACTTTGGGTTTTTGTTAGCTAGTGACTTTAGGTTTATCTTACTAAGCTACTTGGACTCAAAAACCTGAGTAAGTAAGCATTGGGAAGTATTTGGTAGTTTTTTACAAGTTTTTTTAGAGGTCAATACTTCATCTTTTATAGGATAAGTAATACATTAAGGAAATCCAAAGTAAGTAGTGGAGGATGGGAAATCTGGGTAAGTCAGCTCTTTGAGGATCAAGGTTTCCACAGGTAGTTACTTAGGATTAGAAACCCTAAGTAGTGTAAAGAAACTTGAGTGGGAAAGCATTTTGGGGGTCAAATTTTATTGAGGGTAGTTACATAGGGTCAAGAACCTAAGTAAGTAAAGAAGGTTGAGAAACCCAGATAACCAAAGAGGTCTGAGAAACTTGAATGAGCAAGGTGGTTTAACTACTAGGGTTTTTTTTTGCAAAAAATTAGATTTCACTAGGTTTTTCATTCAAGTTTCTAGCATGATAGATGATCTCAAATATGATCATGGGATTTAACACATCTAAGCATGTTTAAAGAAAAAAAAGGTAAAAATGAGGGAAATAAGACATGATAGAAGAACAACCATGGTGGTGAAAAGAAATTGTAAAGGGAAATAAGATGCAAATGATAAATGTGAACTATAAAATCCACATGGATGAGATCTACCTACCTTAGGCACAAATTAGTCGAAGAGAAATCACTCTAAGATGCTCCAAAGGCTCAAATTGTGTGACTCAGGGTTTGCAGGCATGATTACTTAAACTTGGCTACCAGGTGGAAATGAGGTGGATTTTCCCAAATATATATAAAAATGCCAATGCATTAATTATAAGCATGGGAAACACCACATAAGCCCTTAAAATTTTTATCAAGATTTTCAAACTAATTTACTTGATTTTAGATTTTGAAGTAAATCACCTTCATAAACCTGGGTAAGTCTAGGTCGATGAGTAGCTTGGGTCTAGAAACCCAAATTGGTTTTACTTGTTATCTTATGAAAGTAAATTAATGCCAAAAAAATTATTTTCTTTGGGAAATGCTTTGCGAGTTTGTGTGATTACTTTTATTAGCTTTGGTGATGAAGTAAAGCTACTTGGTAACTCCAATTTTAACTAGGTAGATTAGTTTGGGGTTATGGGACAACTTTACTTACTTTCAAATAATTAAAGTAGTATAGAGAACCTGATTTGCATTATAAATGATCTAAAGAACTTTAGATTATTTGATCTACTGGAGGAGATAAGTAAATGGATTTTAGTGATGGTTTTAAGCAATTATTTTCAACCCTCTGGATCAATTAAGAGTAATTGGGGAAATCAAGAAATCAAACATAATAACTACTAAAAACTAAGGTTTTATTTATAGGGATGAATTAGTAAGGAAAATTGACTCACATAAGATAAAATACAAAATATTTCAATAGGGGTATCCCAAAATTTAAAGTATGGAATTTTGGGGACACCAGTTGGATCTGACTGGGGATATTATTTATATCATAAAGAAGAAAACAAGGGTGAGATCTCAACATCTTTAGTTTTGAATTTAATCCATTGGGAATGGAGTCTTTGCAAAAAATAAATCACAAAAACTACAAAACAAACAAAGAACATGAAAGAAAAAAAACAAAAGAAAGACCAAAAACTTTATTTATATACATACATGTGTTACCCTATTGCCCAATTCTTGTATAGATTCAAGTGTTTCCCATTAAATGGAAGTGATAGTGTAATCCCCTCCTAGTAATCTAGGATGAATCTATATTTGTTCTTTTTAAAGAAAGGCCCTTTCCATAGAGAGTCAAACTTACCATGCTTCCATTTATATTCATTTTGATTATCCCATAGGAGAACTAAATCACCAACTTAAAATTGCCTATCTTGAGAATTTTTATCGAAGACATTATTTACTCTCATTTGATGATCAACCAACTGGTCAACAACTTAAACATGGACTTATTACAATTCAGTGAGAAACATGATTCTCTTATCCAATGAATCTTGATAAGTAACATCTTCAATGGCCTTAGATAATTGCAATGCAAACAACTCTATTGTTATTGGTATCTCAACATTTATTCTATATAGAAACTAAAAAGGAGACATACCTATAGTTTGCTTTGGTGTGATCCTGTCAACCCATAGTGCATCAAATATCTTCTTGTGTTAGGTTCATTGGTTATTTTCCATCAACTTATGAATAATGGTCATCAAATTATTATTAATTGATTTAACTTGATCATTTCCTTGAGGATAGTAATTTGAAGCATGAACCAAGTCTATTTCATATGATTAATAAAACTCAATTTATCCTATAGAGGAAAATTTGGTTGCATTATTTGTTATAATTTTATGAGGGATGCCAAACCTTACTACATTTTTTTCTTTGATGAAGTCATATAATACTTTAGAAGTAGCATGCTTGATAGGAATATCTTCAACCCATCTACTAAAGTAGTTAATAATAGTCAAAAAATAATAATGTCCAACACTAGAGGAAGGATTCAACATACTAATAAAGTCTATGCCCCATTGATAGAAAGATTCATCAATAACAAATAGTTTTAGAGGCAAGGTTGGTAACTTGAGTTATCCTATGAAATGTTAATATGATTGACACTTAGCAACCCAATCTAAAAAATATTGAAATAGATTAGGCTAGAAATACCTTGCTCATAATATTTTATGTGTTGTGACTCTTACTGAGAAGTGACATCCATATGCCTTGTCATGAAATTGCTCCAATAATCTAGTTTATTGCTATTTATCCACACAACGAAGGAAAACACCATCAATTCATCTATTGTACAAACCATTATCCTATAGGACATAATCCTTTGACTTTAACTTGATGGTATGTTTTTCTTTACATGTCAAATCAGTTATGCATTCTCCATAAGTTAGGAAGTAGGAATTTTTTTATACAATTCATCAACTAGATCAACAAAAATAACCATGGGTAATTCTTCTTCTTTCATATTGAAAAGAAGATTTTACTGTATTTATATCATCAAGTTTTCTTTTTTGTCATCAACTATCATAAACCTCTCCCTCTCACTACCTTCATAGGTTTGATATCAAGATCAAACCTTACACCTTAGCTACCTAAGTGCCTCGTAGTAATCTCAATTCTTATTATATTAGAATTGAATTTACTGTAGTAGTAGGTACACAAACTTTAGTATCGAAGATAAAATGTAGTACCTAAAAACTTTGCATGCTTTGACTATAGCAAAGGCATGTTTCTCCATCTATAAGTACTTCTGTTTTAAGAGTTTCAATGGGTGGCTCATGAAAGCAATAGGGGATTCAATTCCTTCATCATTCTTGTATAAAAGTATAGCTGACATTGTATGCTTAGAAGAATAATAGTAAAGAATGAATTATTTACTGAAATCAAGGGAGACCAATATTAGAGCTTCAACTATAGCTACTTTAATTATTTCAAATGCCAACTTGCCTTCAACATTCCATTTGAAGTCTTTCTTCTTTTTCATCATGTCAAAGATGTGGTAGGTTAACTTAGAAAAAATAGAAATGAATCTTCTAAGGAAATTGATCTTACCAAAGAATTAGTACACTCCTTTCTTGGAGGTAGGCATCAATAAAATTTGAATAGTTTTGATTTTCTTTGGATCAATTTTGGTTCCCTCTTTTGAGACTATGTAGCCAAGAGTTTTCCTTTAGTTACAAAAAATATTGAATTTTTGGGATTCATTTAAATCCCATGTCTTCTACATTGGATAAGAACTTCTTCAAGATTAGCTAGATGATCACCTCTTTACTTAGAAAAGACTGTCAAGTCATCTAGGTATACCATAATACTTTTTTTATTTAAATGACCAAATGCTAGATCCATTTCCCACTAAAATGTTACTCCAGCATTAATAAGCCCAAAAGGCATATTTTGATAAACAAACATTCCCCATGGTGCTGTAAAAGAAATTTTGTATTGATCCTCTTCAACTACTTTTATCTAATTGTATCTTGAAAATCCATCTAGAATGGATAACATCTCTAAACTTGTAACTACTTACAAGGTGTGATCCATAATGGGTAATGGATAATTTTCTTTCAAATACGCTTGATTTAGATTACGAAAATCAACACATAAGCATATTTCCCCATTTTTATTTCTTACTAGAATAATATTTACTAACCATTTTGAATGATGGATTGGATAGATGATCTTTGCATCAAGAATCTTTTAAATTTAAACATAGATAGTACTTGATATGATTGGATTGTGGTGACGTAGCTTCTGCTTGAAAGGATTTACCTCTAACTAGAGTGGAATATAGTGTTGTACCTCATCTATCAAAAGGATTTGAGGTCTTTTTGGGACTAGGAAAAAACATCAATGCACCTTATGAGAAGCTTGATGAATGTTTCCTTTTCTTCTCAAGAGCAACACTTGCCAATGTTGACCATCCTAGGCTCCTCTTCACTACTTGGATTAATATGCTCTACTTTCATAGAAGTATCACCATACTCTTTATTTTTCTTAAAAAATTGATCATGTTTATCAAATATTTCTTCTAAGAAAACTAACCATTTAGGAATTTTATTTCTTTTCAATTGAATTATATCTTGACTATGAGTAAGTTCAAGATTAGTGATACTTATTGTTGTCTCATGTGGATGTGAACTACTCCCTTGAAATTATAGTTCTTAAACATTGTCTTGCTACTCAAGAAATGTAGTTATTTTCTTATCATCAGTGAAAACTTTCCACTATTCAACATTATCTAGAACCTTTGGATGGTAGACCATCTCTACTTTATAATTACCTTCTCTAAAAAGTGTTGGTTGTTGTTCTAGTTTGAGTAGAGATGTGGTAATAGCAAGTGAATCAACTCTAGAGTTTTGATCTTGAGGAACTAAGTTGATTGAGAAAGTAGGGAAGCCAAGTATGGCATTTAGAACTAAGTCATGGTAGTGTTTTAGCTTGTCTTCTTCACCTGATATTGGCCTCTAATTTATCTCACTATCAATTCAACATCACTTTGTGCTTTAAGGAGACTAACTAAATTTTCTTTCACTTTTTCAAGTCTTATCAAGAGTGATTCATATTTAGTTGTATTGTTAGTGTTTTCAAACATGAGTTTATAGGAATAGGGAAATATTTCACCATTAGAGGATATTAATACTACCCTTTTACCTAAACTAAGAAAACTACAACTATCATCAAACTCTAACATCCATATCTTATCTTTATCTTCTTCTTTCTCTTGTTCTTGGGTTTCCTCACCTACTTCAAGGTAGTAAACTCCACGATCAAATTCTTCAAAAAAGATGTGTGACATTGGATCATCAGATTTGGAAATTATCTATTTGGAATTATTTTTAGGCTCAGACTTTTGATTCACTCCTTTGATTAGGATGTGAGCACATGACCAATCCATCTTTAATTCTTCACCTAGGTACTTGTATAATTTTCTACTTAGAAACATTCCATAATAAAAAAGAATGTCTGCTACCAAAATTATCATTTTTTATAATTTATTTAGAAAGGCTACCAAGATTGCTTGATCATCTTTGATGTATCCAATCAAGGGAAACTGTATCTCCATAGAGTAACATCTACCTATCATCTTAGTCAAGGTGAGACCAAGAGCATCAACTACCTTAACTAGTATTACATTATTTGAAGCTCTAGAATATATAATGTAGTTGTTTAACTTAAATCCATTAATCAAAAGAGAGACATAAAATGGCTCTATTATTTTTGATGTAGAAGTGGGTGTAAATGAAGTAGAAACAACATTATTCTAGGAAGGAAACTATTTGGAGTAGGCAAGATACATTTAGAGGCATTGGCTAAACTATTTGACCCTTTGCTTTGAACATATTTTATTAATCTAATCAATTGATCTAAATAAGATTTAAAGTACTTGGCTTCTGACATTTGAATTTTGGTTTTTTTATATGGTCAATTATGTCAAAAGAGGGAATGGAGGTAGATAGAATAGGATTAGCCTCAGTAGCATGAGTTATTGACTTATGATTCTGAGAAGAATAAGTTATATACTTATCTTTAGGAGCTAAAGAAGAAGGTAAATGACTACCTCTTTTAAGAATACTTACATCTATTATAGAATCTCCTTTCTCTTTATCTTATTCTTTAGAATATTTCTCACTAACTTGCTAATCCTGTGACCTTGTAAAAACTACAAATGAATGACTATGATCTTCTTCAAATGCTTCTTCATAGTCACCTTTAGATTGATATTCTAATTAACTAATGTTGGAGTCACCAGAAAGATCCACAAAGTCATCTTCATCACCAAGACTTTGATGAATATCATCAGCCATCTAATCTTCCTCACTCATCTCAACATGATTTCTAAGAGCATCTTTAATTACTAATCTCTGTGTAGGACCAGAAATATGGTTCCTATTCTAATTATTAAAATTTTGTGTCGGTGCATTCCTTGTAAGGGAAGCACCACCATGAGTACCTTGAGAAATTTATCTTTTGACTTGAATCAAGTCATTAGCCAAATTTTACAATAAGAGATATATAGTCTATGATGTGGTTAAAGAAAAAGAGTCTCCCTTGAAAACTATTTTCTTGATATTACCAGCCATTATCAAATCATCTTTGACCTCTGTAGCAAGATTTTGAGCTACTGCTAAATTAGTAAGTTATGCTCTTCATAGTTGGTAATTGATTTTTGGTAGTTGGGCATTGATGAAGAAATACTTTTGATTGTTCATAGTGGGTAGTACAACTTAAGGAATTTTATAGAGAAATCTATTGAAATTGGTAATAATATCACACATGTATTCATATGATTCCTTTTTGAGATAATTAGTTGGGTAAGTAGTATATGTGCATCTTCAGTAGCTTTGAATATTTTATTGAATTGCTTAGGCATAATAGCTCAATTGGCTATGATTCCCAAAGCTAAATGGTAAAACCATTCTATAGCTAAGTCATGCATAGTTTCAATAAAGAGTCTAACAAAGACATCTTCATGTTTAATGCTAATTAATCCACATGCCATGAAGAAGACAACCAAGTGATCATCTATATTTTATTTACAATCACCAGTAAATTTAGGAATTTTTTTTCTTGATCCTTTTGGCAAGTCATGCAGAGGATGAGTCAAATTCAAAGGACCAATTGCCAGCCTCCATAGGACAAGAAGTGGGAATGCCATTCTTTTAGGGATGAGACTCTATGGATTATCAAGTTGGATTATTCCCAAGGAATTATGTTGTAGTTAATTTTCAGCAGTTGGTTTCTATCTCATAGGTGAGAGACTAGCTCTTTGTGTTCTTCCTTGAATAAGAAAATTGAAATTGAACTACTCTTGCAATTCAAATGAATTGTTTATTTGGATTATATCTCTCTTCAATCTTGTAAAAGGTTGATTTTCTAGTTTGGAATGTATAAATTACTCTAAGGGTTATGCTTAGCAACTTCAATTCATAAATAAAGACTTGGGTGGTGGTTTACTCAACATGCAACAAACTTAAGATAAACTAGATGTAGAAAAATAGGTGTCTTTCAAACATGTGGCAAACTATTTTAAAGGGATGCATTTATTAATAATAAGTGAACTTAATCTCAAAAATGCTTTAAAAATGGATGAATGTATTTTAATTAGCATGCAGCTCTTTGAACAGTAGTTTGAGAATTTTGGGATTCTTAAGTACTTAGTATCACACTATGCTAACTTCAATCAGTTTGCTCAACCTAAAATTAATTTTGGGAGTTAAACTCATAGTTTTCCTAATGGACTCACTAGAAACTATTGGCTAGATATTTTGTAGTTGGTTAAAATCACCAATGTAGTCATCGGATTAAATCCCCTTCATTTAATGGTGAAAGATCCTATGCAAATATGTCTATATATTTCTAATTACTTATAACTTACAGTTATTCATCGAGTATACAAATTACATGCAAGTTATTCTAATTGGGGGTATTACTTTAATCACTTTGTTCTTGAGCTATAACAAAGAGATTTTACAACAAGTAAGCAACTAGTTTTGTGAATGTGAATGGAATTTTAGATAGGCTAAAGAATAAGAAAAGACCAGAATGCTTGAGAAAGGAGAAAAATAAGAGAAATGCACTTCACAATAAATAGTTTTACAGAGTTTACTATATACATGAAAATAAATAAACACATAATTGTGATAACCTTTTCAAAAAATGATCAAGAAAACAATGAATTCAATTTGGATAAATAGATAACACAAATTTTACCATTTTATCTTCATAGAATGCACAAAATGATTCCCTTAGAAACAAAGTTCTCAAGAAAAAAAACTTTTTTCTTATTCACTTTTAGAAAAATTCATACAAAATACTCTAGATATCTAAACACAAAGTTTTATAATGCTTAAACTTTCCCATATAATGGTTATAATTGCTTACTTCCAAAAATTATCATCCCTAAGCATCCAGCCCTGCACTTATATTTATAAAAAATTAGATGCCAAAGGTAAGTAGGAGTCAACTTATTCAATTATTATGTGCTATGAAAAAATTTGAAGGTTGTTGAGTGGTGTATTCCTTGAATTTCTCTTCTATGAAATGCAATAGTTTATGACAAGTGGTGATGTTTAATCTCCTTATTTGGATCAAACACTTACTCTTTACATGCTACGTAGAAGTAGCTCTAGTAATATGCTTTTATAAAATGATGATTTTGGCTAAATTAATTAATTTTTTCAATTTTACAAAGTAATTTTATTTTATAAATAAATCATCCAATGACATGAACTTACAAATTAATTACTTGAAACAAGATTACTTAAATTATATTTGAGGAAAGAAAAGAGAATTGAAGAAGAAAGAAAAGAAGGTATTAGAACTTGAAGTAAATATCTAATCCAAATCTTGAACTTTAGTTATGCTACTCTCTCTATACTTGATGTGTTGAGACATCATCAACTGTATTCTTGCATCATCTAATTTAGCGATTGATTGTCTCTCTATTCTAAATCTTAGTATTTCCTTTTCAATTCTTCCACTATAAGTTTTCATCAATTCAATTTTTACTTCCAATATTTTTATCTAATGTTGAAACTTGATTAACTCCTTAATATATTTATCTATGAAAGTATTTGTAACTTTTTCTATCAATTACTTGAACTTCCATACAATTGCTTGGATATTCTTGAAACATTATTAGACCAATCACTATTAAGACCAAAAAGGAAATATTCTAGATTATCTTTTTCATCTCCATGTTTCTCCTTCAAAGTATTCATTTATTTACACATTGATTCCAGAATATACATATGTAAAGACAAGAGATAATCCTCTTATTTTATCTTCTTTACATATATTTCTAGAGCAGTCTTTTCTTCAATCAAAACTTTCTCACTCAAATTACTTATTATTTGCAGACTTTCTAATTGTAATCTAGCAATCCCATTTTATCTCTCAATTTTATTTATTATTGTCTTAATCTTAGATAATTTATTTACAATTTCAATATGAATTCTTGAAACTTAAAGGAAGAGCGTTTGAACACTCTGATGCATCTTTTTAATCTAGTCATCAATAGCCTTCGCTTTGTCCCTAGTTTCTTCACTTCAGTGATCATTTGCTACTCAAATGATTCTCTTGATATAATAGATTTTTATGAAACATACCTAGAAAACTTAGATATTATTTCAAAAAGTTGTGCATTTTGCTCCTTCAATTTGGCCTTAACAACCTTCTCTTTAGTAATATTTTAAAAGAGAGTGTTTATTCAAGTATAGGTGTCTTGTTTTAAACCTTCAGTGGTAACCTCTCTGAGAGATACCTTCATGACTACTAAATATTTCTTAGTAACTTCCTTTTTACTCCTTCCTTGTGGAGGAGTTAAAACCTCTATAAACCTTTGCCTTGAAGATTCAATTACCAATTTTGAAGTTACTTTAGCTAGTTTAGGCTGTTTATCTTTCTTATCTAGACTCTTCAATAGTTTCAAGTCTATCTCCTCAAGATTTATCACTTATTTAGCTTCTATATTATTCTACATAGCCAACCAAGATGAGAAGTGTGTAGAAGTGGAAATATCTACATGGACTACCATTTATTAATAATCATTTCTAAGCATTAGTTCCTGAGAAGGAACTTCCTATGCCTCTATTTCTTTCTAGATTTCTTTCTCTACATGTTTTTCACCCTAATTTTCTATTATTGCTTCCTTCTCAATGAATATTTATTTCTCAACAACTACTTCCTTTTCATTAAATTTCTTAGAAATTTCCCCTATCACTACCCCAAGCTCTTTTTCTTTCTTAACTTTTCCTTCTTTTGCTACCTCTATTGTTTCTTTTTAGGTTCATCTTCTTTCCCTTTCTCGGCCACTTCTTCCTAAGATTTCTTCTTAGGATCAACCAATTTTTCTAGATTTTCTTGTTATTCTTCCTGAGATGGGGTCTCCTTTTTATTAGTCACTTTTCTAGGCTCTTTCTCAATGATGGGTGAAGAAGGTGGTGGTGTTGAAACATATGGAGATAATGGAGGAGGAGGAATTTATTTTTGAATGTATTTCTTAGGAGATTTAGTACCATAAGACTTAGGGGGTGGCATTAGTATTGATGGATCTATGATGGGTGTAGTGGAAGTTGGAATGGAAGGAGTGGTGGAAACAATGGGAAAAATATTATTAGTAGAAGGGACCAATGGTGGAGTAGAAACAATTGGTGAAATTGGCTCTTCGTATTTCACTATAGAATATGTATCATCCATATTTCTCTTTAGATTCAAATTTTTTATATGTCCTTGGCTAATTTATCCTTGTGCTATTTTTTTTGACCCACATAAGTGGTCTCACTCATTAACTCCTTCATGTAGTACCCTTTGTTAAGAATTTAGGTGGAATTCATTGCCAAAACATTAGAATTTCTATTAGGAATAGTATGATCTTTGCCAAAAATAATTACTAAAAGTGGAAAATTATCCCCCCCCCCATGCTACATGAAAAGAATTTCTATTGACAACCCCATCATCTTCCATATATTCAAGAATAGTGTCCATATCAAAAGCATAAATCTATTCAATAATCAATCTAATGTTGTCTCTTATTCTCACATCAAATTCATCTCTACAATCAGTCTAAAAATCCTTGAGTGCTAGAATATGCATGTATTTTAGAGAAACTATATTTTGAGCTACCCATCTACAATCCAAATTGACTCTACACTTAAAATATGTTTGAGTTTAATGATGGTACATCTCTTTCTATATATTCCTAGCCTTATAAATGCTTGAGAAATGATAATGACCAATGACAATAGGAAAGATAATGGATGCATAGTGAGCTTTTAATTTCAAGTCATGTAGTTCAACAAGTTGTCTACATAATTCCATGAGAATCCACTTGTCACTTGGGTATCTAGGTAATTTGGCAAGTGTTCTTAAGAAACCTCCAACCCTAATGTATGCAAAGTTAAAGAACTAAATGAAAATGTAGATATATTATGAAACTGTATCCCATGCTTCATCTAATGCTCTTCTATGTTATAAAGCTACATCTAACTTAAAAATGAGTTCATAGTAGAACCCATCATTGATTACATGTAATTTTTGTAGTACTCTAAAATAACTAGTTGAGGATAATATTCATATATTGGCACAAATTCTAGTATGCCTTTTGTTCTTAGCCTTGAAAAGTCTCCACTTGAAGCTAATACATACACCAAATAAGAAGGCATTTTGAAATCAAAATTCTATAATACATTCCTCAATTGTTGATCCATATTGTCATTTATCATTCTTTCTCACTCAATCTTGGTAGAGCTTCGAGTGACATCAATAGTTCTAATATTAGCATACATCAAAGTTGAGAAACATTTGGAATTATTATCTCCATTGATTTTCCATAGTAATTGAATGATGTCATCTACATCTTGAATGAAGTATGATCTTACTATCTACTTTGGGAACCATGAGGCTTGTTTTAATTTCTTTAAGTAATATGTATTCATTATCTTAATACATTATGATGTCTTAGTTTCCCATTTCTTATTATCTTTCTCCATTGTTACATCAATCACATTTGGTGACATTGGGATATTTATATAGTAGTTGAATTATTGAACATCCAATATTATAACTACATTTTTGGAAACATCTCTCACAACCCTAGTAAGGGATTCATAGTACTTGGCACATGTCAAACAAATTTAGGAAGTTAAGCTGAGCTTGGGAAAGTTGTAACGTGTATAATTCCACTATTAGTCATAGAATGCATGAGTGGAGTCTTAGATATGGCTTTGGATCTCTCTAATAATTTAGTCACAAATACATGCCCATGTCTGTATCACTTATCTCAGTTAACTTCAAAATGATTCTTGATTCAATTGGGTATCCCTTATATTTGTAATTCATCTTGGGTTCTTATAATTTAACTCTCTTATATTTTTATTTTCCTTTCTTACTTTGCTTTGGAATCTCTTCAAGTGCAAACTCTAGGACTTCTTCAATTTGTGTTTCTTGTATTTCCACTTTAGCTACTTCTTCTAATCTTCCTAATCCTTTTGATTTAGACATTGGCTCTGACTAACTCTGAAGAACTTGATAAGTGATTTTAAACACTTAGTTGCTATTGAAATTGGTTTAGAAATGTTGAGAAAAGAGTCAAATTATTTTTATTACAACATCCCTAAGAAATTTTTAGGTTTTAAGTATAAAAAATTCTTAAAATTCCTAAGTAACTCATATTTAAGAAATTGGGTCTCTCAACCCTGAGTTGGTCTAAAAAGTGCACAAGTCTTAAACATTTGGAAACCTAGGTAGGTCACAAAGGGTATGCATAGACAAATTTGGATTTTTTTCAGTTGGTGACTTCAAGTGTATCTTACGAAGCTACTTGGACTCAAAAACCCAATTAAATAAGTATTAGGAAGACATATGGGTAAGTCTTGGGTAGTGTTTTGTGGGTTTCTTAGGTTTCAAGACTTTAGGTTTTATATGGGAAGTAACTATGTTAAGGAAACCCAAAGTAAGTAGTGGAGGATGGGAAACCGAGGTAAGTTAGCTATTTGAGGATCAAGGTTTCCATGGGTAGTTTCTTAAGATTAGAAACCCAAATTAAGTAGTGTAAGGGAAATTGAGTGGGCAAGGATTTTGGGGATCAAGTTTCTTGAGGGCAGTTATTTAGGGTTGAGAACTTGAGTAAGTAAATAAGGTTGAAAAACCTGAATAAGCAAAGAGGTCTGAGAAACCCAAATTAGTAAGGTAGTTTAACTACTAGGGTTTTCCATAGAAAATTATATTTCACTAGGTTTTTCATGCAATTTTATAACATGATAAATGATTTAAAATGCAATCATAGGAATTTAAAACATCTAAGAATGTTTAAAGACTAAAAGGTAAAACTGAATGAAACAAGACATGATATAAGAATAAGCATAAGGATGGAAAGAAATTACAAGGGGAAATAAAAAGGAAAAGATAAACATGAAACTATAATAACCACATGGATGAGATCCACCTACCTTAAGCACAAATGGGTCAAATAAAAATTGCTTGAAGATGCTCCAGAGGCTCGAATCATGCAACTCTAGGTTGGTAGGCACAGTTACTTGATTGAATAACTTGGATACCAGGTGTAAATGAGGTGGATTTTCCCCAATATATATATATATATATATATATATATATATATATATATATATATATATATATATATATATAATTCCAATGCATTAATGAAAAGCATGGGAAAGGCCACATAAGCCCTCTACCTTTTTGTCAGACTTTTTAAACTACTTTACATAATTTTAGATTTTGAAGTAAAACACCTTCATAAACTAAGGGAAGTGTAGGTTGATGAGTAACTCAGGTCTGAGAACTTGCATTGCATTTACTTGTGATCTTATGCAAGTAAAGTAGTGCCAAAAACCCAATTTTATTTGGGTAATTATGGATGGGTTTGTGGGATTACTTTACTTAGATTTGGTGATGAAGTAAAGCTACTTGGTGATTCTGATTTGAACTAGGTAGAGTAATTTGGGTTTATGGGAAAATTTTACTTACTTTCAAATAAGTAATGTAGTTTAGAGAATCTGATTTGCATTATAAATGAACCAAATAACTTTAGCTTCTTTGATATACTAGAGGAGACAAGTAAATGGATTTTAGTGATGGCTTTAAGCAATTATTTTCAACCCTCTAGAACAAGGATCAATTGGGGAAAATAAGTAATCAGGCACAACAACTACTAAAAACTATGTTTTTATTTAGAGGGTTGGATTATAAAGGAAAAATAACTCACATAAGATAAAATAAAATAAAATCAATAAGGGTACCCCAAAATTTAAAGTATGGAATTTTGGGGACACCACATTCCATAAATTTCACATTTTAAGGGGTCTAAGAATTGACTTTTGTATCCATAACTTAGAAATGTTTTCTAATATCATAATGTACAATATCTCATTAGCCACATATAACTTTGAGCACCCAAGGGGTCTCTATACTTCATGCAAAATTGGTAACCAATTAAAGGTAGTTCACC